>LAPY01002791.1:10430-28654 GCA_000970635.1 Eragrostis tef
GGGGATGAGGGCGGCGTGCGTGGCCAGGCGGCGCCAGTGGCGGCAGACGAGGGAGGCGCGGAGGAGCGAGGACGGCAGCGGCGGGAGGCGGAGGAGAATCTCGCACAGGAGGTCGTCGGGCAGATCCGCCTGCGCCGGCGATGATATACGGCGGGGGGGGGGGGGGGGGGGGGCGCTCTTGGATTGGAATGAGTAGCGAGACGGTAGATATGTTTCTTTTCCGATGAAATGAGTAGCGAGACGATCAAACTAATGTCGTAGTATATGTTTGTATATCTGCAGACGTTCAAGAACGGAGTACAAAATAGGACTTCTACCATTTTTGATGCACAGCTGGCTACTTGTTTGTCTCGCCAACTCGTAAAATCATCAAACACTTCAAATTGTGTTAGCTAAGATACATATTTTTGTATCGAGCCTGGGAACATAAATCTGTACAACATTTGATTATCCATTTCAAGCTGCATACACCCTGTTTCAGGGACCAGCCAGTGTAGATATCTTTTCCTTGCAAAAAAGCAACTAACGAAGCAACGGGTTATGAAGAAATGACGATCCCTTCTTTTAGAAAACAAGAAATGCTAGTAGGGCTTTTCATCAGTTCATGGTACTACAAATCGTTAGCCGGTACGGACAAAATCTGGAGCCTCATCGTAGAAGTTCTGCTCCTGTGTGTCAATGCTTGCGGAAAGTACCCAAAGACAAGCCTATGTATCTTCTACTAAGGTAGCAAAGAAAATTAAGAAACATAGTAGTACCGTAATAGCATTACAATTAACCAAGTTTCTCAAAGGGCAACATGCGCAGCTAGAATCCACCAAAAGCACCATACCACCATGGTTGTCAAAGCTAATCATACCATACTGACAATATATCTCGTCTCTGCCTACTATCATCCAAATCAACCATATGCCCCAGTACCACATGGTTCATTGCTCGTGACTAGGAGCAGGTGGATCCTTCAGGCCATAATCATTTTCAACATCTTCATCGTCAGCCACAAAAGAGTCATCATCTTCTTCCGTGTCTGAATCTGCCCCATTAGCTAATCTTGATACAAGACTTCTCTGTCCAGAACTAATCATCTCCTTGCAGTAGGCTCTCTTAGGACCGTAATGGTCTTCAGACGTGTATGATCCATCAGTCACTTCCTCAACAAGTTGCCAGGTAAGATTGTCCCTGTTAAAAAGTTCAGCATACATGCCAACCCAATCATAATCCAATTCAGAGTTTTCTAGAATCAAAGGGTCAAAGTTGCTTCCTTCTAGACGCTGCATTTCAAACCGATCTGCCATATTCTCGTTATATTGAATGTAAGCATTGGCCTCCAATCTCTTACGCTCTGACTGGTTTATACTTGCGGTATTGATCTAAAAGTACAGCAAGAAACATCAGATGTAAATAAACCGCTCGTCCTACTAAGAAAGACATCATGTAATTGTCTACTGCTAAAGGTATTGATACTTACACATTCAAACATAGTCCAGTTACGATCATAGCCAGATGCTGAACAATAAAGACCAACGATACGCCATGCAAACTTTCGCAGTTCGCTTGCAGATCCACCGTAGGCACTCCACCAATGATCTAAAATGTCAATATTATACCAACTTTTTAGAAGTACCAGGAAATGAAACATGAAATTTAATGCAGATAGAATAGAATAGCACCAAACTTTTTAGCTTAAAGGGGACAAAACCTTGAAATTACAAATAGATAGAAGTTTACTTACTTGGACTCTTTTTCTTCCGTTGTAGGATTGGTAATTTCTTTCCAAAGCAACTTTCAGAGCCCTCATATTGATCAGCTTGGTCACTTATCTTGGCAATCAGATCATCATCATCAGCGATCATTTTCTCAGTTACATCATTGAACATTGTCCGTAGCGTGGATGCATATTCGTGATCATTCTCTTTGATGTCATAAAATTTGTTTTGATTCAAAAACAATGCAGCACCACATAGTTTTTGGTCTATTTGCTCAGTCCAAGCAGCCCAACGCTGGTCAACAATATCCATCACTTTCTTGAGTAGTCCGGGATTAGTTGCAAAGGAGTCACTGATTTTCTTCTTAGCAAGATCTAGATATGAGAAAACCTCCACCATTGTTGGTCTCTCAGCACCACAGACCATCCTCAGCACAATAAGAATTGGGTCTGATGCTTTTATGCAGTCCTCTACCCCACTCCAGAAGGCGGGTGATAACACAATTTTCTGCACGTTTGCTCCTGCCTCTGTGCTTGATAGCTTCGACCTGCTCCAGTCCTCATTATTAAATAGACCCTCCAAAACATCTCTATTCTTGTACATCCTCTCCAAAGTGAGAAAAGTTGTGGAGTATCGAGTGGTTGCAGGCGCCACAAGTTCTTTCTTGCCTATCTTGTCGCAAATTGCACAGAGAAGTCTACCATGCCTGTAAATAAATGTGGTGATACGCTTGGCATGTTGAATATGCTTCTTAAACTCTTCTAACTTCCCAAAGTCCTTCAACATCAGGTCCAAGCACTGGAAAGCACAGGGGGTCCAAAACAGCGTAGGTATCCTCTCTATTAGAAGCCTGCATGCCGCCTCAAGGTTATGACTGTTATCAGTGACAACCTGAACAACTTTGTCCCTGCCAATGCCTTCTGAACAACTTTGTCCCTGCCAATGCCTTCAATCTTGTCCTCTGTCAAGTCTGCCAAAAAATCTGCATCATCAGGTTGACATGAAGCATCAGCAGACCCCAGAAAGAAAATTCCCTCCACGCTAGCGACCATGAAACTGAGCAAGTAGAGATCCCTCCAATGGTCGATCCAGGAATCCACCATGAGCGTGCAACCATGACGCTCCCAGGCCTTCTCGTGCTTCTCCCTTTTTTCATTCACCCCCTTCATCACTGACTCAAAAAGAGGCCCCCTCAACTCCTATTGACTAGGAAATACAAAACCAGGCCCATACTGTGCAATGGCCTCAAGCATGACCTCAAAACTCCTCGAGTTCATGACGCTGAGCGGTAAGCCACTGCTCTTAAAGAACTTAGCCAAAAGATTAGTAAGCTCCTCATGCTGTTCTTTCTTCTTTTCTGACAGCTCTACACGAGGCTCAACAAAATCTGGTGCATGCCTTTCCCGCACAACCTCCTCTGGTGTCTTCCCGAACATATCCAGCGTAGTTTGCATCATCCGCGGCTCCTTTCTCTTGGCTGGAGTAGCACGAAACCGATGACCTGAGGTCCTGGGCAGTGGTTCTTGGTTCGACATTTTTCTTCTAGCTGCTGCAAGAGATGAAGTACAGGTCAGTACACTAAGGACTCACTATGGTAAACAGATAAATCAAAATAGTTTCGGGAAAGCATCGATCTGCAAATTGAGAATATTTTGCACACAGGAAGTAGTTTAGTTTATAAGGAGCATCCATCCATAAAATAGTAAATCCTGTTCAACAAGACATGGATTTTATTTTGTAAAGAAACATCAACATACTGTATACAGAGTTCATCTTGTGCAGAGCCGCATCGATTAGTCTAGCTCTGAGATCGATATTTCGATGGCTTGCACAGGAATGAGTTTGCTTGACCTTAAAGGGAAAAAAATTCATGAACAGATTTCGTCCCAGGAACTAGATATGTAGCAGAAAAGCATCCGTGTCGAAAATCCATATTTTCCCCGCAAAAAAAAAGAAAGAAAGATCTATTCCTGCACACAACGAAATAATCCCTTTTTTATGGATCACTGGGGGCGCAGTTTGCTCACTAGAAACGTTACTGATAAAAAGAATTTAACTGAGAAACGAATTTCATGTGCTAAAACAATAATGTGAGAGAAAGGTCTAATAGGCAGGGCACAGACGCAGAGTGGATGGTACACTAATCGGAGCAGCTGGGCATGCCTCCGATCTACTGCTACCCGGCGACGAATCGGCACAATCGAATGAAATCGAGACTCTGACCACTACAGAGAGGAGAGAACAGGACGTGGGGGGGGGCGGGGAGGGGGTTGCCCGAGACCTGGAGGAGATGCGACGGCCGCCGCCGGGACTCGGTCGGCGAGGGCGGCCTGGGATGAGGCGGCGGTGGCGGCTAGGGTTTGCTCTCGCTTCCTCCAACTCTCTCTCTCTCTCTCTCTCTCTCTCTCTCAAAATGGAATGGAACCGCGTATTGCTAATAAATGGTTCCGCAGAGGGATAAGTCGTCCGCCATGGACGAGTAAGGCGAGGACGGCGGCCATGGGGGACGCCTCAAAACACGCGCCTAATTCCATTCCGTGGCGGGAATAATTGGGCCTTGGGGGGACCCACATGGCGGTCTGAGAAAATCCATACGCCATTCTCTGATCATTGGGCTGGCTAGCGCTTTCCTAAAATCCAAAAAATGAGAAAACAATCCGGCTGTTTGGCAGGCTGCGGCTGCAGAAAAATAATTGCGAACATTGTAGCGGCTACAAAAACACTGTAGCGGCTGCAGAAGAAATAACTGAAACACTGCAAAGCAGCCAAACGAACAGGCTGAATACTGTTTGAACCAAATGTCCTTTGGTTCAAATAAGCTTGTTGTTTGAACCAAGCGGATAATGTTTTTTTTTCTTGCTTTAGAAAACTGTAATTATTAAATGAAAATTTTTTTTGTCAATTGCTGCTGACTATCCCATCGCCATCCTCAATGGCTATTGTGTGTTCGGTTAAGAATGATTCAATATAATTTGTTGTGACTTGTTTGTTGTACCTATACTATAGGTTAGGCCAGATCCTTAAAGCAACTCCAACTGATCCTTCATATTTCGTTCTCTATATCCGTAGATAGATGATACTTAATCCTGTTTTCATTCTCTACTTTTCGATGTACTCCAACCGGTTCTCTATATTACGCCCTCTATATGAAATTTATATTCATTTTATTTATACCTTGTAACTAACATTTTAAACGGTTATTTTTTAGAACTCAACAATTAGCTCTCCTTAGAAGCAACAACCTGTTGAGAAGAAAACACCTGACGCAAAACCAGGAGTAGAAAATGGAAAGGATGACAAAGGACGGCATGGTTCAGTAGTTACAGGATCAGACAAGCAGCGTCGTGTATCTGAACATCGTCAGGTGTTTCATATTGCGCTGCCTGGGACTTTAGGTGGCGCACGGCCTGGGCTGGCAGGTGGCGTTGTACCAATGCTTACTGGACTAGGAGCGTCTGGGCTTGCGCAAGTTGAAATAGCGGCTCAAGAGGATCAGGTTGCAACAGTCCATGACGCAGGCGGGCTGAGTCATTCTCGTGCCAGTGCTGAGACTACTCGCAGCCCGCTTTTGCTGCTGAACCGTGACGACACTTCCTGGACTGTTCAAACTGCTGCTGAGCCAATGGAGGCTGCAAATGGCCAATATGCTCCGGTTACAACCAGTGAAAATTCGGCTCTTAACAGTGAGGAGTATGAAATGGAGCTGAAGCGTATGGGGGAGCAGGAAGTACAGAGCGACATCACGTCTGTGGACGATCTGGCGGCTATTCCTGAGGCATCGCCAGCAAAATTTGGGTCGCGTTCGAGCAAGCGTCGGGCGGCGTCTGTGGACGACGATAGTCTCTCTAGAGCTGAAAAGTTAAAGGCGGCACGCAATGAAGGTGACAATGAGATTCCCAACTCTTTTATGCATTTTTCAGATAGTACAATTTCCTCTAATCTAAATAGTATTGGTATCTCGCTTGGGTCTGATAGTTCTAGTATTAGAGGTTCTGTTGTTTTTTTGAAAAATATAGAGTTAAATAGATTAGTGGAAGTCCATGTCGTAGATAAGAAAATGACTGCTCTAGAAAAGGAAGAGAAGGATATGGCAGACGAAGAAGAGCTTCATAAATTTATACTGAATAATTTATGCGGAGAAATAATGGAAGAGGTTATGGATTTAGGCAATGATCGAGGTGATCTTATTGCTTCGAAAACAAAACCAAAATCCAAAAAACATGTAAGAAGCCGAGGGACTACTAGTCCAAATAAATCACAATGAAAGGTATTTTTTTTAGAATAGTGATGGGTTTAAAGACCCCAAAAAACACAGATTTATCTCGGATCTTACTAAGGAACATAATTTAAGTTTTATAGCAATTTCAGAAACGGGTAGGAAAAGTTTTACCACTCCGTTTCTTAAAAATTTATGTGCTGGCAAAGATTATTTATGGCTCGTCAAGGAACCAAGAGGCCGTTTCGGGGGTATCCTCATGGGTATTGATCTCAGTGTTTTTGACATTGGTGCAATAGATGAGGAAGACCATTATGTAAAGTTCTACTTGTGCAACAAATCTGATAGCTTCAAGTGGGCTCTTGTAGTGGTGTACGGACCAGCACAGAACAACTTAAAAGAAAATTTCCTAGCTGAATTAGTTAACATGTGTAGTCATGAAAATCTTTCAATCCTGCTGGGCGGTGATTTTAATATCTTACACAGCCCCTGGGAGAAAAATAATGATAATTATGACAATCGGTGGCCTTTCTTATTTAATCCTATTATTGATGGTTTAAATCTCAGAGAGCTCAAAATGTCTGGTAGGAAATACACATGGGCTAATTCACTAGAAAACCCGACATATGAGAAACTAGACAGAAATTTGATGGCTACAGAATAGGAGCAAAAGTTCCCCTTATCCACTGTAGTCGCTCTGTCACGGGAAATTTCAAACCACACACCTTTAGTATTAAATACTGGAAATGCGTCAACTGGTAGCAATCATCCCATGTTCAAATTTGAATTGGGTTGGCTACTAAGAGATGGCTTCATGGATATGGTAAAGGAAATATGGTCAGATGAGAATGGGGGGAACAATCCTATGGAGAAATGGCAAGCCAAGATAAGAAGGCTTCGCCAGCATCTCAGGGGTTGGGCAAAGAACGTAAGTGGGGCATATAAGAAAGAGAAAAAAGATATACTTGATACACTTAGTGTCTTGGACAAAAAAGCAGAGCTTTCTCCTCTTTCTTCGCAAGAAGTAGATGTTAAACAATGCCTTACCAATAGGTTGGCAGAACTACTTTGTGAATAAGAGATTAAATGGTATCAAAGAGCCAAGACAAAAGATTTATTAGAAGGTGATTCAAATACGAAATATTTTTTTTAGTTGGTGGCTAATGAAAAACATAGGAAAACGAGGATATTTCAATTACAGGATGGAAATCAAGTAATAAATAGTGATGATGATTTAAAGAAATACATCACTAAATATTACAAAGGCCTTTTCAGTCCTCCAGTCGAAAATAATTTTCACTTGGATGAGACACGAAGGGATGATATTCCACAAGTAACAGATGAGGAAAATCATACATTAATAGATGAGTTTACAGAGGAAGAAGTAAGAAAGGCTATTTTCCAACAACATAACAAAGCACCAGGGCCAGATGGTTTCCCGACGGAATTCTATCAGGCCTTTTGGGGTTTAATAAAAGATGATCTAATGGCCTTATTTAAACAATTCCATAAAGGTTATTTACCTCTGTATAGTCTAAACTTTGGGACAATCATTCTATTACCAAAATGCAAAGAAGCTAATAGGATACAGCAATACAGGCCTATATGTTTGCTGAATGTAAGCTTCAAAATTTTCACTAAAGTGGCCACTAACAGAATCACCTCTGTAGCACAGAAAGTAATAAGTCCTACACAAACTGCACTTTTAGCGGGCAGAAATATTATGAAAGGAGTGGTTATCTTACATGAGACTATTCACGAAATGCATAAAAAAAAGAAAGTGGGGTCATATTCAAAATTGATTTTGAAAAAGCGTATGATAAGGTGAAGTGGTCATTTGTAAGACAAACTCTACAAATGAAAGGATTTTCACCTACATGGTGTCAGTGGGTGGATTCTTTCATGCAAGGTGGTCATGTTGGAATTAAAATAAATGACCAAGTAGGAAAAAACTTCCAAACTAAAAAAGGGTTGAGACAGGGTGATCCTCTGTCTCCAATTCTGTTTAATATTGTTGTGGATATGCTGGCCATCCTAATAAATAGAGTAAAATCACAAGGGCAGATAAAGGGAGTTATCCCACATTTGGTTGATGATGGGTTATCAATCCTTCAATATGCAGATGATACAATTTTATTTATCGATCATGATATTGAGAAGGCAAAAAACTTAAAGCTACTATTATGTGCTTTTGAACAACTGTCTGGTCTCAAAATCAACTTTCATAAGAGTGAAATCTTCTGTTTTGGGGCAGCAAATGAATGTGAACAACAATATTCACAGTTATTTGGCTGTCAATCTGGTGACCATCCTTTTAAATATCTGGGCATACCAATGCATTTCAGAAAGTTGAGTAATGCAGAATGGAGAACGCTTTGAGAAGAAACTAAGTAGCTGGAAAGGAAAACACCTATCTGTGGGAGGTAGATTAGTGTTAATCAATTTTGTATTAACAAGTCTAGCGATGTTCATGCTCTCTTTCTTTGAGGTCCCAAGGGGTGTCTTGGAGAAATTGGAGTATTATCGATCGAGATTCTTTTGGCAAAGTGATAATCACAAAAAGAAGTACAGATTAGCTAAATGGAGCATTCTATGTCAGCCAAAAGACCAAGGAGGATTGGGCATAAAGAATATAGACATACAAAACCAATGCTTGCTTAGTAAATGGTTGTTTAAACTGATTAATGAGGATGGCATATGGCAAACACTAATCAAGAGAAAATACTTGAAGGGCAAACCAATAGCACAAGTACAAAAAAAAAAACAGGGGACTCTCATTTCTGGTCAGGGTTGATGAAAGTAAAGGAAAAGTTCCTAGCATACGGGAAGTTTCAAGTAAATGATAGAGAGAATACACGGTTTTGGGAAGATAAATGGCTAGGAAACTTTTCTTTATGTCAGCTCTATCCTTCTCTGTATAACATAGTGAGGAAAAAATACGCTTCTATTGCAACTGTTTTTAGTACCGTACCCTTGAATATCTCTTTTAGACGTACTTTGGTAGGGAATAATTTAAATCAGTGGTATAATCTAGTTGCAAGGATTGCTCATACAAGACTAAATGAGAGTTCAGATATTTTTAGATGGGAACTACACCAAAGTGGTGTGTTCACTGTTAGTTCAATGTATAGTGCTATGATTTCTAATGGTAATGTGGGACAGAATAGAACTTTGTGCAAAGCTAAGATACCCTTAAAGATAAAAATTTTTATGTGGTATTTGCATAGAGGCGTAGTGCTAACTAAAGAGAATCTAGTAAGGTGTAATTGGAATGGTAGTAAGAAATGTGCTTTTTGTTCACATGATGAGACTATCCAACACCTTTTCTTTGATTGTCATTTTGCAAAATTTATTTGGAGAATAGTACAAGTTACTTTTGGTTTCCATACTCCTGCTAGTGTTGATCACATCACGATTGGCTACCGCAGTTTGAGTCTAAGTCAAAATCACTTTTGTTAAGTGGAGTGTCCGCTTTATGTTGGGCTCTTTGGCTAAGTAGAAACGATATTGTTTTTGACAAATCTCCAATGAAAACGTATATGCAGGTACTTTACAGGGGCACGTACTGGCTACTGATGTGGTCACAGCTACAAAGGGGCGAGGAGGACACCAACGTCATCAAGGAGGCATGCCGTTCACTGGAGACGACGGTGATGCAACTCTTCGCCAATCATGGATGGAGATTTAGCAATAGAATTGCTGCTCAATAAATTCCCATGAAACTATGTTGGTGTCTCCTGTTATTTTGGTTTATACTGTATGAGTGAGTTGGCAGACATGAGGGCTGCAATTTGATGTAATGCGTGGGTTGTAGCTTCCCTAATGGGGGGGTCAAAGCCGGAACTCATTTTTTCCATTATCTAAAAAAAAAGAAGCAACAACCTGTTAAAAATTGACGTATCATGAATGAACAGCTGGGACCTGAGCAATGAAAACTGAGTTTTGAAGCACATATGCATTCAGAAATTTCCAATGTCTTGTCCTTTGTTCCATCTTCCTTTTGCATCCATCAATCCAAGCAAGCGACAAGCAAAGGAAAGCAAGTCACGGAAGAAGAAGCGGAACAGATCAAACAACAAAATCAATCTATTCGCAAAGGCTTCCCTAGCATTGAAGCGTTGGTCCGCTGGTTTCCTTCAAAGCGAAGGATACATAACGCTTTGACGAGCCGACTGGAGATGCTAATGCTCTTAGGTTCTTTGTCGTGAGCCAAGTTACTAGATGAGCGACCCTAAATATTGGGAGCATATGTACTGCAACTATAATGTTAAAATGCAAAAATATGTAGTCATCAGAGAAGATAAATTTGAATCGTCTCTATGTCACCAATAATGCTCCTTGGCATATCAAATGAAAAGCTCTTATGCGTTGTTCCAAATGTGGAACACCATCAGCTCCACCGCCAATTTCGTTTCCTGATAAAAAAAGCATCAAGAAAAAAAATTATCTCTAGGAATGCGAGTCAGTTAGGAAATGTGCCCTAGCTAGTATGAATGTAACATTATATTTTCACTTAATTTGAGATAACTATATTAGTTTGAATAAAACAGTTAGGAATAGATAAATGAAGACGTGAGAAAGTTACAGGACAATAATAATCATTTAGCTAGCAATAAAGGAAAAATTACACTGCAGTCAAATAAATAAACTGCAAAGTTTGCAAAAAAAAAGAACGAAAATGAGAATGTCTTAACCTTTTGTGTTGAGAATTTATCACCTGCTCTGCATGCAAAATGGACCAATCAATGAGTGGTCAAATTAAAAAATTATTAAGCAATAACTTCACATAGCTAGCAATTATGTTTGCTCCTTGTATAAGATAAAGACGGGCGTCACAGGTCGTGCTGATTCAGTACAAACAAAACTGCCTTCAAAAATAGCTCGAGCACAAATAGTGTGGTATTCGAGTGGGAGAAACGGAGCAGACATAAATGTTGTAACTTTAACTCAACATTGGACAGAAAAGTGAACAATGCCACAGCCAAGATCCAGGAGTGGCATGTATTTCATAAGAATTGATATATGCAATTCACCATTATTGATTATAATTCATAGCATGACGTACAGAGAAATAAATAAATTTTACAGAACCATATAAAAAGGAACATAACAAGCTATATGGTCCCAATCAGGATATATGAGTATTTACACAGTTTATATGTCAAATGGTTCAAAATTATGTTTTACCTCTGTATGCGATTCCAAACGTGCATATTTCAGTAATCAATGATGCAAAATATAAGTGGCATATTTCAGTAAACAAATGGTATTGTGCCAATCAACCAACCCAGAACCAAAGAATCGTAGGTTTTTCGTGTTCTCATGCAAAGTAAAATCAAATGGTAGATTTTACCTATTGTCACGAACATCAGAGAAGATAAATTTGAATCGTCTCTATGTCACCAATAATGCTCCTTGGCATATCAAATGAAAAGCTCTTATGCGTTGTTCCAAATGTGGAACACCATCAGCTCCACCGCCAATTTCGTTTCCTGATAAAAAAAGCATCAAGAAAAAAAATTATCTCTAGGAATGCGAGTCAGTTAGGAAATGTGCCCTAGCTAGTATGAATGTAACATTATATTTTCACTTAATTTGAGATAACTATATTAGTTTGAATAAAACAGTTAGGAATAGATAAATGAAGACGTGAGAAAGTTACAGGACAATAATAATCATTTAGCTAGCAATAAAGGAAAAATTACACTGCAGTCAAATAAATAAACTGCAAAGTTTGCAAAAAAAAAGAACGAAAATGAGAATGTCTTAACCTTTTGTGTTGAGAATTTATCACCTGCTCTGCATGCAAAATGGACCAATCAATGAGTGGTCAAATTAAAAAATTATTAAGCAATAACTTCACATAGCTAGCAATTATGTTTGCTCCTTGTATAAGATAAAGACGGGCGTCACAGGTCGTGCTGATTCAGTACAAACAAAACTGCCTTCAAAAATAGCTCGAGCACAAATAGTGTGGTATTCGAGTGGGAGAAACGGAGCAGACATAAATGTTGTAACTTTAACTCAACATTGGACAGAAAAGTGAACAATGCCACAGCCAAGATCCAGGAGTGGCATGTATTTCATAAGAATTGATATATGCAATTCACCATTATTGATTATAATTCATAGCATGACGTACAGAGAAATAAATAAATTTTACAGAACCATATAAAAAGGAACATAACAAGCTATATGGTCCCAATCAGGATATATGAGTATTTACACAGTTTATATGTCAAATGGTTCAAAATTATGTTTTACCTCTGTATGCGATTCCAAACGTGCATATTTCAGTAATCAATGATGCAAAATATAAGTGGCATATTTCAGTAAACAAATGGTATTGTGCCAATCAACCAACCCAGAACCAAAGAATCGTAGGTTTTTCGTGTTCTCATGCAAAGTAAAATCAAATGGTAGATTTTACCTATTGTCACGAAACTTTCATAGGGATGACATGGTAAACCCACTCTGCAGTAATAAAATTTCTTGAACTTCAATGACTCAGCTGGATCATGACGATAGTACGATCCCACCATAGGAATATGGCATTAGCATCCTCCGCAAAACCCAGTAACTTTGTCCTAAACCTCCCCACCACCTTCGCTTTCGGCTCAAGGAGCTTGTCCAGGCCAATGGTTTTCTGCAGCACCCATGATGTAGCAGCACCGCCGCTGGAGTTGGCCGTCCTCTCCCATAACTGGATACTACCGTTCTGCCCCGTGGCCAAGCCAAGCTGATTGTCCACTGTTCGCATGATCTGGTAGGGACTCAGTGCCCATTGCCGGCAGCTGAGGCGGTGGGTTTCTCACTGCTAGAGACTGAGCATCGGCGTCCAATTCGAGGATATGCCCTCGATCAAGCAACCAGTAGAGAGAGTCCCCGACCAGGATGCTGGGCCGGAACACGTAAGTGTAACGTGTTGGTGCTGCTGTAGAGACTACTCTTCCCCACTTACCGGACTCCGATCGGTAGAGGCACGCATTCATGGTTGGATTTTTGAGTTTCGCGTTGTTCCACACCAAGAACAGCTTGAAGGATCTCAATCGCCCGTCGTCGTCGCCGAGAACCGCTCCGTGGAGTAAAGCCCGTTTCGTGATCCACGGCGGCAACCAGACGCGGCGCTGGTCTCCGGTGACGGGGTTCCGAAGCACCGCCTCCTTCCGCGTCAGGTTGAGGAAGAGGGCGACGCCCTGGCGGCAGCCGCAGAAGATGTACTTCTCTTTGGGCATCTCCGTCAGGGGGAAGCCTGCGACGCCGATCCTGTCGGGTGGGTCGAGCGTGGGAGTGAAGGACGCGCGTCCGTCGTTGTCTGAAGAAGCCCAGGAGGGGCGCCTTCCGGTGGTGCATCGCGCGGTAGCGGCGGAGGAAGCCGGGGTCGGTGACGAAGCGGCGCCAGCGCTTGCAGACGAGGGAGGCCCGGAGGAGGAAGGACGGCAGTGCCGGGACGCGGAGAAGGATCTCCAAGTGCATGTCGTCCGTCAGCACCGGCGTAGACGGCGAGGAGAGGCGGCGGCGGCCAGTCATTATCGAGCCCTCGATCCCTTTGCTCGGTCGTTGTGACGTTTTTTTTTCTTTGAGGGGGATCGCTCGTTGTGACGTGGGATGATTTCATTGGTGAGAGAGAGAATCTGTCATTTTCATGACCTTATCCAACAAACCAATCTTTTTGGTCTATGTGAAACCCCGGCCCTATAAAATGTGGCCCATGCGCAGTTGAGCACCATGGCTGTAGTGTCACTAGTGTGCGTGGAATTAGTCCCATATTGGAGGTTGAGGTAAAGTGAAACCTGTTTAAGGTCTTGTTCCAAACCTCTATGGATAGCAATTAGCAGCTAAAAGTAGCGATGGAAGTATAGAACGGGTCCAGCTAACACCTCAGCTAATGATTAGTTGATTCTAAACTAACAACTAGTTGACAAGCTGCTCAACCTTTGCTAAACTCAGCTAACAATTAGCTAGCTAATAGATAGCTAAGCTAACTATTAGCTCTAGAAGTTTGGAACAGGGCCTCAATAGCCAAAGGCTGAAATGGAACAATAATTTAGGTTAAAAGTTAACCTTTTTTTTGTTGATCAGGGGCTAAAATGCAACAATAAATGGAGTTAACTGAATGCAACAATGACAATCTATTGATATCATCGATCCTTTTATTAAACTATGAGTATAAAACTTCTTTTTCTATTGATTTTTGAGGGCTGAGATGTGCTTTGGTTTTACTTAGCCACGGAATAGCCCATAGGCCCCGTACTCTTGCTAACTCTTCCTCAACAAACTGACGCATAGGGCATGCCATGTCTGCCGGAGTTCCTTATTCACAATGTCCAATGCTAGATACTCAAAATTTTACACAAAGCAAAGGGCGGCCACATCTGGTCGATGTCAGCAACATGTCAAGTTAATTTTCCGACAGAACACAAGCAAGTGACTGGGCTGGGATGTGCTTTGGTTTTACTTAGCAAGCGAATAGCCCATAGGCCCCATACTCTTGCTAGCTCTTCTTCCTCAACAAACGGACGCATAGTGCACGCCATTTGCCGGAGTTCCTTATTCACAATGTCCAATGCTCTGATACTCAAAATTTTATACAAAGCAAAGGGAGGCCACATCTGGTCGATGTCAGCAATATGACAACCAATCTTTCCGAGCATTGGAGAAATACAAACAGAACACAAGCAAATGACTGTATTTAATCAGAAAGGTGTTGCATTGCATCTGCTGGCAACTATCTGAAACATACCAGAGTGTAGATTGTAGCGTCCCGCCTCCCCAGGACCGGGCCTGCACACCTGGCAGCTCTTTAGGACCTCAAGACTATCTTCACAGACCAACAGATGTCTTTTCTGCGCACTTTGTCCTCACTCATGCGCACCCGAGAACGACTTCCCGGTCGATCACTCATTCTGAAATTGCTCTAGGCCAAGTACGCTTAACCTCGGAGTTCTTTCTAGATGAGCTTCCGAAAAAGAAGTTGCAACCTGTTGACATGAGTATTCTATCAATACTATTAAGTCTTAGGCCAGGATGTTACAGATTGTGAAAGTATGACACGTGCAATAGAAAGATCAAGATCATAGAAGACTGTCGTCGCCAAAATAAAAGAGAATATAAGAATGATTAGAAAAAAATATGATCCTGGATATCTAGCTAGGGATGCAGTATATATGGAACGGATCTGGCCTCTATGCACAACTGTCAACTGGACAGGACCTTAAGTGTGAGATTTCAAGATCCAGATCATACCTCTTTCAGACAAAATGATGATCTTGTAGTCACAAAAATAAATTCAGATCTTCAAGTTTTACTTTTTTGTTACGTGTCGCATCATCATGAGTTGTCATGAGTCTTGGCGCTGGGGGTTGATCTAGGTGGTGTATGTAAACACTATGTAGTTTATATGCAAAACAATATGCTTCTTCGTCAATCTGTTATTCACGAGCATATCTTGTGGGTGTCCGGGAAAGAAATAAAACATGTCTAATCGTACAATATGCGATGATCTGGTAACATGTGCACCGCCAAAAGATTGCTTTCGTCGTATGTTCAATAGATCATTAGTTAATCATGTACCAAGGATCGATTGTAAGCTAATGATCCCTGCAGAGTATTCAACATTGTATAGAAAAGATAAAATTCGATGAATTCCATCATGTAGTGCATAGTGATAGAGGCAAAGCTCGCTATATTGCAGCATCTCAAAGTTCCTAGGTTCCACCAACGAATATCGCATTTGGTGTGTTACAACACCTAATTAATATGATTAGCGTGGGCTTTTATGAAATAGGATTAGTTTTGCACCTTTTGAGATGCCAAGCTAGCAATCTAAAAAGATGACAAAGTACGTAGGAGTAAGAAACCTCGAGGCAAAAGGTAACTTTGCGAAAGTATTTATGATAACGTTATTTGACTAGCGCTAGTGAGGTAAAGAAAATGCGTCCTTTTCTCATTTGTAATGTATAAAGACCAATGAACGCATCTAGATCCATCGATATAACCATTCAGGCAATGCCATGGCGAACAAAATAGTTACGTCTTATCAATTTTCAGAGCCATCGGCCAAAGGGCCTTTAGCCTTGTGATTACAAGAGTTTCAGTAGCACCCGAGGTCATAGGTTTGATTCTTCGTGGGAGCGATTTTTTAGGATTTAATGTCGTTGTGTTTTTCAACGGTAGGCGATATGGCCGTTGACAGTGAGACGCGAGTGGTGACTTTGTCAATCTCGAGAATTGGTCAGCTCAGTCTTCGAAGATGCTCATAGGGGTAGGGTTTGCGCATATGCGTTCATAGGGGTGAGTGTGTGTGCGTTGTGAGTGTCTGAGTTGTATTGTTTCATTGCAAAATAAAAAAAATTCAGAGCCCTGATATTTACTAAATTTCAACATAAGCTATGTCGGACTCATCAATATAATAAACTACCAAAAGAACCTGCGCTGGGAATGAACAGAGTGATTAATATACTGCAGCAATGCATCGATCTCCACATACCAGGATGGGTGAAACTGAAACCAAAGGTGCTTTAGTCACCAATTGTAAAGGCTTAGCATCTGTTCGCAGAAGTAAAGTACTAGTCAATAAAATTAGGGACACCTTGTGTTTTATTTCTTTCCAGGTGAAAATCAGACGAATGCATCATGCATACATGCGGAGAAGGCTGCCATCATGAACGTTCCATTTGTATACTACCCTTTGATCTGCGGTGAGCTGTTGGTTTCTTCTCTATCATAGCGCCATCTTACTTCAACTTTTGCAGTCATGGCTTTTGAAATTTGTTGACCTTTCTACATGCTTATTTACATCTCTTATTTTCAATCTTGAAGGGGCGGTGCAGTCAGAAAATCTAATATTTGGTCACTAAATGAATGGTGTGGTTCAAAGTTCACATCTTGTCAAGTTTAAATACATAAAAGATACCACTACACCATGAATGGACAATTAACTCCAACTAATTCTATTGGAAACTGAATATGGAAGTTTTTTGGGCATAATTTGTGATTCACCCATTAAAATATTTTAGTGCATTGTGCTTTTCAAAAATACACTTTTTTTGATAGCGTCCTGATAGTCCCTGGGTATATAATTTTTTTTTATGGAGAGTTTTCCCTTCTTCTTCTTCTTCTTTTTCTTCTTCTTCTTCTTCTTCTTCTTCTTCTTCTCTCTCTCTCTCTCTCTCTCTCTCTCTCTCTCTTGTTGAATGCCATTGCATATCACAAGTCATCTGAAGCGCAACACACAAGTCATCTGAAGCATCACCCAAAGACAACGCATCTAGTTAGATAGATGCTCCCATTTGCTAAAGCGCAACACACACATAAACATGATGATTACTTATGTTAAATAACCTCTTCCACATCACCAGTTCCGGCGTCGGCCATCCAAATGACCTCAAAGTTTCCAATTTACCATAAAAAACTGGATTTGCCAACACTATGCTTGTGGTGATAATTATGATTACACGTGCGGCGCAAAAGTGTGAAAATGACCTTGCAGCACTTAGGGAGACAAGAATCATATTTTAGCACTGATTTGGGGTATGAAAAATATAATATTAATTACAGGCAAAGTATGACTATGCTGATTATTATAGCTTGGTCATACAACACCCTACTAGTCTTCCCTTGCATGCATGTAGGCACCTAGGTGCATCACTACTGAACGTGCCAAATGATAATTGATATGCATTTGCATTGCATGATCACAATGCTCAAAAATGTTGGCATGACCATGTCTCGGTTGATATATTTTCTGACTTCAAAGCGAGGAGGGGGCACTGATGATCTCTATGAAAATTAATAGAGATGATATTTTATCGAGTATAGTAGATACTATCGTTCCACTGTTAGAATTTGTTTAAGGTGGTAAACAAATAGTGGGAAGAAAATACGACCTCACCGCTACTATGATATTGATGTGATTTTTTTTTTCTGTGTACGTCTCTAGTTCTATTGAGTGTTGAATTTAGGATTTGATATCAGAATAACATTGTTAGTGAACCTCTAGTTATTCTTATAAACATTACCATAAGTAAAGAATTAGCTTGATTTTTTGCTTACATAAAAATAAGCAAAAAGATTTATGTGGAGTGCTGGCCCAGCTTACCAAAAGTATCCACTCTGATAATAAGTCTGGGATACAAAATTAGAGATATGATGACTAGAGTGAATTTCTATCTCTTCAGTTTTATAAAAAAAAGGGGGGGGGGGATTGCATACTCTTTGGAAGTTGCTTCGGCCCAAAAAGATGTAGCAGGTGATAATTAGAGGAGCATAGGGAGGGAGGGAGGGGGGGGGGGGGGTCTACT
>LAPY01002791.1:31824-43939 GCA_000970635.1 Eragrostis tef
CATCCCGCCGGAGTTCGGGGAGATGGCCGTGCTCCAGGTGCTCGACCTGGCGCGGAACCGGCTCACCGGCGAGATCCCGGCCGAGCTGGGCCGGCTCCGCGCCCTCGGCGTCTTCGACGTCTCGCGCAACCGGCTGAGCGGCGGCATCCCGTATTCCTTTTCGAATCTGTCGTTCCTGGTGCAGATCGACGTGTCGGACAACAACCTCACCGGCGAGATCCCGCAGCTGGGCCAGCTCAGCACGCTGCCGGCGACGCAGTACGCCGGCAACCCGGGCCTCTGCGGCATGCCGCTGCTCCCTTGTGGGGTCCCGCCGAGGGCGTCCGTCGTCGCGGAACCCACCACCGCGAGCACCAGCCGCCGCGCGCTCCTCCTGGGCGTTCCGGTCGCCGCGGGTCTTGCGTGCGCGGCGGCGGCGGCGGCGTGCCTGGTCGCCGCGCGCATTCGCCAAAGGAAGGCGCGGGAGGCGATGATGCTGAGCCGGCTGCAGGACGGCACGCGCACGGCGACGACCTGGAAGCTGGGCCCTGGCAAGGCGGCCGAGAAGGAGGCGCTGAGCATCAACGTGGCCACGTTCCAGCGCCAGCTGCGCCGGCTCACCTTCACGCAGCTCATCGAGGCCACCAACGGCTTCAGCGCGGGAAGCCTCGTGGGCTCCGGCGGGTTCGGCGAGGTGTTCAAGGCCACCCTCCGGGACGGCTCCTGCGTGGCCGTTAAGAAGCTCATGACCAGCCTCAGCTACCAGGGCGACCGCGAGTTCACCGCGGAGATGGAGACCCTGGGCAAGATCAAGCACCGCAACCTCGTGCCCCTCCTGGGGTACTGCAAGGTCGGCGAGGAGCGGCTGCTGGTGTACGAGTACATGACGCACGGCAGCCTCGAGGATGCCCTCCACGGAACCGAAAGCCTGCACCTCCCGTGGCGTCGCCGGACGCGCGTCGCCCGCGGCGCCGCCAAGGGCCTCTGCTTCCTGCACCACAACTGCATCCCGCACATCATCCACCGGGACATGAAGTCCAGCAACGTGCTCCTGGACGCCCACATGGAGGCCCGCGTCGCGGACTTCGGCATGGCGCGCCTCATCTCCGCGCTCGACACGCACCGCGGGGACCCCCGGGTACGTGCCGCCGGAGTACTACCAGAGCTTCCGGTGCACGGCCAAGGGCGACGTCTACTCCCTCGGCGTCGTGCTGCTGGAGCTCCTCACGGGGAGACGGCCCACCGACAAAGAGGACTTTGGGGACACCAACCTCGTCGGGTGGGTCAAGATGAAGGTCAGGGAGGGCGCCGGCAAGGAGGTGGTGGATCCGGAGCTTGTCTCTGCTGCAGTTGATGAGGAGGAGGCGGAGATGGCCAGGTTCCTCGACCTCGCGCTGCAGTGCGTCGACGACTTCCCGTCCAAGAGGCCCAACATGCTGCAGGTTGTCGCCACGCTCAGGGAGATCGACTACGCTCAGGCGCCCGAACCACCCGTCCCTACTTCTGCCGCCAGCTGATTGCGGCACATTGTGGAATGCTCATCGCTCTGCTCTCCCTGTATATCGTTGTACTCTGAATTCTGTTTTGATCAATGATGGATGGAACTGATTTTGCTGTGAGTCACACGTTCGTTGAATCGCGGGTTCAGCAGGGATCGATCCTGGTTAACTCAGGCTTACAAATTCTTGCAACCGATCGATCCAACTATACATACATTCCTACTCGAGTAGAAAATCAAAGACGTATCCGGGCTGGCCACTGGATGACAAGTCCACAGTCCCCAAACCTTTCATCCTCAGATTGTGTATGCTCATTCCTCTGATCGATCCATGTATTGTTGCACTCCGAATTTCTGTTTTCGTCAATCAGGGAGCTGATTTTGTTCTGAGAGGGACACGATACATTCCACATTCAGCACGCAATGAAACCTGCAAATATTTGCAACATTGCACGGCATCCTAATTCTGTAACTCATTTTGTTGTGACAGGGGCACTTTGTACTGTGGATCAACTGTACATTTCTAGTCGAGTAACCTTTTGGTCGGTAGAAAAAATAATGATGTATCCTAGCCATTGGATGCCACTTCATAAGCCTTTCATCCTTTTCTAATTGTTTCTTGACAATGCCACTTTTTCCTTTTCTAATTGTTTCATTAAGAGGAAGAGGCCCCATGCCTCCTTAACCAAACGAAACATACCTCAAAAAAAAAAACCAAACGAAACACAGAAGACCAAAACATCTCAAAGCAAAACAGAGAAATTGTATTACAGATGTATAGACTGAGAAAACCGTAAGAGCAACCTTCAGTCGGACGAGACAAACGCCGTTTGGTTAAACCGGCCAGCGATGATCTCGCCATCCCATAACTCGTCTACTGTCTTGTACGGCCCAGATTCATGCACGAAGAAATCGTAATTACACCTGGACTCCGGAAGCTCATTGATCTTGTTGTGGTCCTCATTCGTGAGCTCCCAACCAAAGATATCAAGGTTCTCTCGCATCCTCCTCTCGTTGAAGCTTTTCACGATCACGCAAGCACCCTGCTCGTAAACCCACCGAAGGCAAACCTGCAGCTCCAGGAAAAGAAAAACACCATTGTAAGTAGCCAAATTGTAAAAAAAAGCATTATTTAAGTTTATGAAACGGATGTTACTGTATGATGTTTGTTTTTATGTTCGGTGTACAAGTTGTTTACTTTCAGCATTGGACATTATCTGGAATCAATGTATACTTGTGCGGAAAGTTACTAGAGTAGTAGTAGCGTGAAAAATACCTGGGCGACCGTTTTGCCTCGGTCTTGGGCAATCTGTTTCAAAACAGGGGAGTCCATCACAGAGTCATTGGCCCATGGTGTGTCCTTCCCGCCCAGGGGGGAGTAAGCGCAAAGTTGGATTCGTTTCTCTCTGCAAAACTGCCTTAGCTTATTCTGTCGGCAATATGGATGAACCTCCACCTGCTCTCCCAGCGAAATACGGACCAACAATAGTCACACATATCAAATATAATATCACACATAAATATAAAGTTAAGCGATGTTACTTAATGATATGTTCTTTACGGATTGCTGCACGGTGATAAGTGATAGCTCTAACGGAACTGAGAAACTTTGGAACGGATGAACCGTTTAAGTTAGCCGTTTGTTGTTTTGTGGGAAAGAAAAAAATGCAGCCAGATGAGGATGAGAGATCTTTGCAGGCAAAAGACGAAATGAACCGATGAGAAATTTGACGATCTCTTGTAAATTCCGCGCTGAACTTTACAGCAAAAGAAATATTGCGAAATGTGGCGGCATCGCTTGCAATTTTGTAAACTGAATGGTAAGACTACCTTAATTTCTATTTAAATACATAGAATCAGTAGGGGGCAACCCCTCCTGTTCGTTAAAAAAAAATTGTAAACTGAATTTTACCTGGTTAGCAGACGGAGGGATCTTCGCAAAGGAGAGCAGGCGCTCGAGCTTCTTGCAGCTGAAATTGCTGACGCCGACGGCCTTGGCCAAGCCTCGCCTCTGGCACTCTTCCATCTCCCTCCACACCCCTTCCATGTCCAACGCCACCAGGTCTTTCTTCACAATCAGCGGGCCACCTTGCGCCGGCGGCGGCTTCATGCTGACCGGGTGGTGAATCAGGTACAGGTCCACATACTCCATCTGAAGATTCCTGCCAAACAATCGCGTTGGTTGCAAGAACTTAACAAGAAATCCGTGGTCGATCAATGGAGGAATAGCCGTGGCCAAGTACTTACTGCAGTGTCTTCTGGAGCGCCGGTAGGACGCGGCCGGGATGCGCGTCGGCGATCCAGAGCTTGGAGGTGACAAAGACGTCGTCCCGGGACGCGATGGTGCCGGCACGGACAGCCTCGGCAATGGCGTCGCCGAGCGCGGCCTCGGTGTTGTACGCCGCGGCCGTGTCGAAGTGGCGGTGTCAGGCGTCCAGGCCGCGGAGGATCGCTTCTTTCGCGCCGGCGTGACCCTCGGCCTGGCCGAATGTCGATGTCGCTGTTCCCAGCCCGATGCGTGGCATCGGCTTGCCAGAGCTCAGCACCACGTCCGGAACTGCCATGGCCACGGTCCGGCCTCACGTTGCTCTGCTCTGTGTTCTGCTCCACCGGCTGCCACGGATGTGGTGCTTAAAAGACCCGTACCTCCGTGTCTCAATCGACGGCAAAAGGCGGGGCCCAGTCAAAATGTTAGATATTTTAGCAATTTTGCTTGTCTGCATTGTATCCCCATGATAAAATGTCAATATCTCGTAGCCCATATCATCATATCATATCTTGTTGAATTTTAGAAATCTACCATAAGTCATTTTTGCCTTGGCCTTATTCCTTTTTTTTTAACACAGACACTCACAAACACTCACAAGTACTCACCCACACACAGCACGCAACCTCTACTCCTACGAGCGCTTCCGAAAGACCGGGCCGCCTGGTCTTGAGATTCACGAAGTCACCATATGCGTCTCGTTGTCGACGGGGAACGTCGTCTCTCACTAAATGCACAACATTGTTAAATCTTAGAAAATTTGCTCTCACATAACCTCTCATTATATGCTCAGGGAGATCGACGAGGCGTTGGCTGCACCAGTTGCTGCTGATGTCTAGTGTTGCCGGCATGAGGATGCTGATTGCTCTGTTATGTAAATTGATTCTGTACTATGTGATTCTGTTTTGATGGACCTGATTTTGTTGTGACAGCGATACGATTGCATTGCAGATTCAGCAGGGCATCCAATTGACTGAAACTTACAAAGTAGTGCACACAATGGATCAAACTATGCATTTGTACTGATGCATCCTAGTCATTGGATGTGCGGCTCCACAAATCTTTCATCCTTTTCGAACTGTTTCTTCACAGCAATTGGCAACAGGATCTATGCCTCCTTGCCCAGACCATGAAAGAGGGCCAAAACATCTCAGTTAACCATAACATATTAACTTGATTACAGACTTTGAAAACCATAAGAGCAACCATCAGTCAGATGAGACGAACACCATTTGGTTACACTGGCCAACGATGATCTCGCCATCCCATAACTCGATCGTCTAATGTTTTGTACGGCCTAGATTCATGTACGAAAAAGAAATCGTAATTACCCCTGGACTCCGGATGCTCATTGATCTTGCTGTCGTCCTCTTCCGTGAAGTCCAAGTTAAAGATATCGAGGTTCTCTCGCATCCTCCTCTCATTGAAGCTTTTGACGATCATGCAATTACCCTGCTCGTAAACCCACCGAATGCAAACCTGCAGCTACAGAAGAAAAAAACATAAATGTAAGTAGCCAAACTGTAATTTGTTTTGCATTATTTAAGTTTATTAAGAGCATGTTACTGTATGGTGTTTGTTTTTGTTGTTTTGTGTACAAGTTGTTTACTTTCAGCGTGGCCATTCTATGGAATCAATGTATTACTTGTGCGAAAAGTTAGTAGAGTAGTAGTAGCATGAAATACCTGGGCGACGGTTTTGCCCCAGTCTTGGGCAATATGTTTCATAACAGAGGAGTCCATCACAGAGCCTTTGGTCCATGGTGTGTCCTTTCCGCCCAGGGGGAGTAAGCGCAATGCTGGATTCCTTTCTCTCTGCAAAACTCCCTCAGCTTATTCTGTCGGCAATATGGGTGCACTTCCAATGAAATATGAACCAACAACAGTCTCATATATCAAATATATCACACATGTGAATATAAAGTTAAGCAAATGTTACTTAATGATATGTTCTTTACGGATTTCTGTATCGCATAAAAGCATTTTAAGGTCTACCTATAGTTTTTGTTGATTGCTCTGTTATGGCTGCTGATGAGGAAAACAATAAGCCCCCTTTGGTCAAAAATAAGGAGACAATGAAGCCACGGAATGGTAGCTTCACCATATTCTATACTCTATGGCCCTCTCATCTTTCCATATTTATCCTAAAAATATAGAGAAGCTGCAGAAAAAGCCGTTTTGTCAAACGTTTTAGGCACAGCCGTCGACACAACCAGAGCTTCCGATGCACAGATCCAAAAAGAAAGTGACAATGAAGCCACGGAATGGTAGCTTCACCAGATTCTATTCTCTATGGCCCTCTCATCTTTCTATATTTATCCTAAAAATATGGAGAAGCTGCAGAAAAAGCCGTTTTGCCAAACATTTTAGGCACAATCACCGACACAACCAGAGGTTCCGATGCACGGCCAAGGGCGACGTCTACTTCCTCGACGTCGTGCTGCTGGAGCTCCTCACCGGGCGAAGGCCCACCGACAAGGAGGACTTTGGGGACACGAACCTCGTCGGATGGGTCAAGATGAAGGTCAGGGAGTGCGCATGCAAGGAGGTGGTGGATCCAGAGATCGTTGCCGCTGCAGTTGATGGGGAGGAGGCGGAGATGGCCAGGTTCCTCGACCTCGTGCTACAGTGCATCGACGACTTCCTGTCGAAGCGCCCCAACATGTTGCAGGTTGTTGCCACGCTCAGGGAGATCGCCGATGCTCAGGCGCCCAAAGCACCCGTCCCTACTTCTGCCGCCTAGCTGATGGCTGCGTTTTTCAACATTGTGGATTCTCATTGCTCTGCTCTCTCTGTACATTAATTGTTGTACCCTGAATTTCTGTTTTGATCAATGATGGAACTGATTTTGTTGTGAGAGGGACGTTTCGTATTGCAGATTCAGCACGACATCCTGGTTCACTAAAACTTACAAATTCTTGCAGCCAATGAATCAAACTGTACGTTTCTAGTCGAGTAACCTTTTGATCGGTAGAAAAATGAATGATGTATCATGTATCCTAGCCATTGGATACCACTTCAGAAGCATTCCATCCTTTTCTAATTCGTTCTTGACAATGAACAAGAGGATCTGCGCCTCCTTAACCAGATGAAACACAGAACACCAAAACATCTCAAAGCAAAACAGAGGAATTGTAACACCGTAAGAGCAACCATATCAGTCAGACGAGACAAACACTGATTGTTTACAGTGGCCAACGGTTATCTCGCCATCCCATAACTCGTCTACTGTTCTGTACGGCCCAGACTCATGCACGAAGAAATCGTAATTACCCCTGGACTCCGGAAGCTCATTGATCTTGCTGCGGTCTTCATCCGTGAGCTCCCAGTCAAAGATATCAAGGTTCTCTCGCATCCTCCTCTCATTGAAGCTTTTGACGATCACACAAGCACCCTGCTCGTAAACCCACCGAATGCAAACCTGCAGCTCCAAAAAAAAAGAAACATAATCGTAAGCAGCCAAACTGTAAAAATAATGCATTATTTAAGGTTATGAAAAGAATATTACTGTGCCGTGTTTGTTTTTTCTGTTCAGTGTACAAGTTGTTTACTTTCAGCATGGACATTCTGTGGAATCAATGTATTACTTGTGCGAAATATAGGCATGAAAATATACCTCGGCGACAGTTTTGCCCCGGTCTTGGGCAATCTGTTTGAGAACAGGGGAGTCCATCACAGAGCCGTTGGCCCATGGTGTGTCCTTCCCGCCCAGGGGGGAGTAAGCGCAAAGCTGGATTCCTTTCTCTCTGCAAAACTCCCTCAGCTTATTCTGTCGGCAATATGGGTGCACCTCCACCTGCTCTCCCAATGAAAAATGGACCAACAATAGTCTCACATATCAAATATATTCACATAAAGTTAAGCAAGGGTTGCTTAATGCTATGTTCTTTACGGAATTGCTGTACAGCATAAAAACATTTTAACGTCTACCAGTAGTTTTTCCTGCTTGCTTTGTTATGGCTGCTGCTGATGAGGAAATGAATAAGAATAGTCCAACACAACTCGTGATGGGCATATGCTTATAAATATTTAAGGATTTTCTATAAAACATGAAAGTGCTTTGCGGGTTTTCACGTCTTCAATTTTTCTGCCATCCAATTTTGAGGAATGTAACTCAAATTAGATAGAATTTTATGGTGGCAAAAGCTTAAGGGTAAAAATATTTGTTAGATCTAACACCTGAATATGTTGTTATACTATCATGAGTTAAAATTAGATTAAGATGCACCGAAGATCCTTGAACTTGGCTGAGTCTATCATCTAGGTATCGAAATTCTCAAAGTAAAGCAACTGAGCGAATAAAATTCTATGATTGAGCCTCCTAGAAAGCTCTTGTGGGATATAGAAATAATTTTGTGGTCCTCGTCCCAATTCGGCTTAGTTGGATCACAGGGATAAGGTGACGACCTCGCTTGCAATTTTGTAAACTGAATTTTACCTGGTTAGCAGCCGGAGGGATCTCTGCAAAGGAGAGCAGGTGCTCGAGCTTCTTGCAGCTGAAGTTGCTGACGCCGATGGCCTTGGCCAAGCCACGCCTCTGGCATTCCTCCATCTCCCTCCACACCCCTTCCATGTCCATCGCCACCAGGTCTTTCTTCACCACCAGCGGGCCACCTTCCGCTGACGGCGGCTTCATGCTGACCGGGTGGTGAATCAGGTACAGGTCCACGTACTCCATCTGAAGATTCCTGCCGAACAAACGCGTTGGTTACAAACTTAAACAAGAAATCCGTGGTCGAGCAGTGGTGGTGGACTAGCAATGGCTAATATAAGCACTTACTGGAGTGTCTTCTTGAGCGCCGGCAGGACGCGGCCCGGATGCGCGTCGACAATCCAGAGCTTGGAGGTGACGAAGACCTCGTCCCGGGACGCGATAGTTCCGGCGCGGACAGCCTCGGCAATGGCGTCGCCGAGCGCGGCCTCGGTATTGTACAAGGACGGCCTCCTTCGCGCCGGCGTGCCCCTCGGCATGGCCGAGCGTCGATGTCGCCGTTCCAAAGCCGATGCGCGGCATCGGCTTTTTCGGGCCCCGCGCCACGGCCCGCCCCACCGGCTGCCACGGCTCGCGTGTGGTGCTTAACAGACCCGTATCTCCGTTTCTCAATCGCGGGGTCTCTCTCCCAGACAAAATATTGTTGATATGCCGCTGGAATAGGACTGCATATTTTGGCAATTTTGTTTGTCTGGAATGATAAATTGTCAATATCTCTTAGCCCATATCATATCTTGTTGAACTAATATGGACTTATTATATTATATAAAATATTGTATATGATTAAAAGTTTAACATAGTATAAAAATAGTACAAATAGATTGAAGAATTTTTATATTTATAAAAATAGTACAAATAGATTGAAGAATTTTAAAAAGCTACGATTAGTGATTTTTAGCCTTGGCCCTATTCACGAGCCTCACATTTTAGCAACACAAGAAAGTGACACGCGTTTGTGTGTCTGACAGATGAGGCTAGGTATCAAAATGAGAGTGAGCCGAGCCATTTTTTTTACTACCTAATAGGTTTGATGTGCCAGCTTGCAATTAAGTTCAAAAGCTTAATAAAATGTCGCTTAAATACAAAGTACAAGAATACAACGATTAAAAAAAAGAAATACAATATCTCCATCCTGCTTCTAAATTGTGTGTTGTTACGGCAAAACCGTGCCGTTTCACCTGCGCTGTGCAAAGACTCAAAGGAATCTAATTAGGCTCATTAATGAGGCTGTTCGGCAGGCTGCAGCTGCGACTGCGGCTGCAGAAAAATAACTGCGAACACTATAGCTGCTGCAGAAACACTGTAGCGGCTGTAGAAGAAATAACTGAAACACTATAGCTGCTGCAAAACAGCTGCTGCAAAGCAGCCAGACGAACAGTCTGAATAATGGTATTCGACCCTACTGCTTCTACAGTTCTACTCCTCCACTCGTCCCTGTTCCTCACCGACAGGCTTTTCTTTTCTGCTTCCTTCTCATGGTCGTAGGCCACAAGCCTGGTTCAGCTGATTTTGCCACATTGTGGATGCTCGTTGCTCTGATCTATATATTGCTGTACTCCGGATTCTGTTTTGACCAATGATGGAGCTGATTTTGCTGTAAGAAAATGGACACGTTGCGTTGCAGATTCAGCACGGCATCCTAATTGACTGATGTTAAAAAAATAATAATATGAATAGCACTCCTGGGGCGTGCGCCGCGAAGAGGAGCCAACGGGGCCGAACCAGCCAACAGAAGAACCGAGGCGAGAGGACCGGAGCTGAGCCGAGGAGACTGAGCCAATCCTGTAAGCCGAGCCGACGAAGAGGCAAGCCGAGCCGATGAGAGACAGCTCGAAATCAAGTCGAGCCGACGGAGAGGAAAAAACATCGGCATAAATCGATCCCGGCGAGTTCCATGACGACGGCAATCCCATCCATTCCAACGACTGCGGCGGCGTCCCTACCGGTGACCACATCCACGGAGAGCTTCAGGACGAAGACGCGTCCAATCAGTGGCACCCGACGAGGTCCTGCTCCAGCGACGAAGAAGCAATCTCACACGGAAGAGGTGGCGACGCGTCCAGCAGACGATTCCACAACGACGATGACGCCCAGACAGTGACGATTCTAGCCAACGAAGCCCACCCCAGATTTTTCTTTGTTTTTTCTCCTATCTCGGCCCACCTTCGCCAGCCCAAATTGATTCCGGCCCACCCCCGTGTTCGCCACTGCGCCCAGATAAGGCCTCCCGGGGGCGTGCGCTGTGTCCCGAAGAATAAATCTCTAACTAGCTCTAGTACCATGAAATATCACTTGTATTATAAGGTGGGAGCAAATCTTATGAGAACCAGGTTCGTGTGAGAACTATGAGAACTCTAATCTGGACCACATGATCTTGATCTAAGGGGGCGCATGAATTCAGGTGGAGGGGAATTTGTAAAATCACCGCCCACTTAATCATACTTTTACAAATTACCCCTCCCACCTCTTTCTTGGATCAAGATTATGTGGCTCAGATTGAAGTTCTCATAGTTCTCACATGAACCTGGTTCTCATTCGATACGTTGCCTTATAAGATAGCCTTAAAGGGACTATATATAAGGGTACGAAGTAGTAAAATGACTCTAATACTATAGACTCCTAATAAGACACAATACCTTTAACAACTTAAACTTACAAAGCATTGCAGACAACGAACGGATCAAATTTTGCATTTCTAGTGATGCATCCTAGTAACTGGATGTCTGCCGCTCCATAAACCTTTCATCTTTTTTGAACTGTTTCTTCACAATTGGCAACAGGCTCTATGCCTCCTTAACCAGATGAACCAGAGGGCCGAAACATATCAGTTAACCATATAACATATTAATTTGATTACAAATGTACAGGGTTCGAAGACCATAAGAGCAAGAGCAACCATTAGTAGCTCAACATGAACGACATTTGCTTACACTCGCCTGCGGTGATCTCGCCATCCCAGAACTCGTCCACCGTTTTGTATGGCCCAGACTCATGGACGAAGAAATCATAGGTACCCCTGGACTCCGGGAGGTCATTGATCTTGTGGCGGTCCTCATCGGTGAGCTCCCAGTCAAAGATATCCAGATTCTCTCGCATCCTCCTCTCGTTGAAGCTCTTGACTATCACACAATCGCCCTGCTCATACACCCACCTCATGCAAACCTGAGCTCACAAAATGGAATAGTTACAAATAACCAAAAATATGATGCTCTTCTAAGTAAAACTCTAAAATACATTTTTTTTTTACTTTTGGAAAAGCATCATCTTTTTGATACATTTTTTGTCATTTCAGAAAATACATTCCGTAGAATATAATCTATACCTGTGCAAAGGTTTGCTAAAGTTTTTTTTTTGCGGTGGATTTGCTAAAGTATTATTAGCAAGAAATACCTGTGCGACGGTTTTGCCCCTGTCTTGAGCAATCTGTTTGAGAAAAGGGGACTCCATGACAGAGCCGTTGGCCCATGGCGCGTTCTTCCCGCCCAGAGGAGAGTAGGCACAAAGCTGAATCCCTCTCTTCCTGCAGAACTCCCTTAGCTTATTCTGTCGGCAATAGGGGTGCACCTCCACCTGCGCTTCCATCCAATGAAATCTAACGTAAACAAGAGTCTTAAATAATATCGTTTTTTCATCGGGAAAGAGAATTCTTAAATATGATGATGATGCACGAATAAACATGAAAAATAAGCAAATGTGCCGACTGAATGAAAATACGGGCCTGTTCGTCTCCTCCACTCTTAAATTTACTTCATGTCAAAATAAAGAGAATCTTGCTATTTATGAGTATTAAATAAAGTTTAATTATAATTTTTTTGACAAATGAATGCTAATTTATGTAATTTTTGAGATGTATCTAATGAGCATAATTAATTTATATTTTG
>LAPY01002791.1:51357-64275 GCA_000970635.1 Eragrostis tef
CACCCCCCCCCCCCCCACACACACACACGCCACCCACGCCCCCGCGCAGGTCATCTGCAACACTGATCACCAGCTTGTGCTTTACCACTCCAGCCACGATCTGTACTGATCGAGCAGCCCTCGTCGATAGCCGGGATCGACTAAATCAAGCATGCATAAGAAATCAAAGAGAGTACTGTGGCTTTTGTTCTCCTGCAATATCATAGCTAAGCCAACACACATCCTGGTTTTGAGTGACAAGGTTCAAACCACAATATTAACATGCATGCAACGTTCACTCTAGACCTTCGGGTTACATTGGCCAGCAACGATTTCACCATCCCATAACTCGTCAGCAGTCTTGAAGGGACCAGATTCATGGACTATGAAGTCATAGTTGCCCCTCGACTCCGGGAGGGAGCTGATCTTGAGGTAGTCTTCTTCAGTGAGCTCCCAGTCGAAGATGTTGAGGTTCTCCCTCGTCCTCTGCTCGTTGAAGCTCTTGGTGATCACACAGTCACCCTGCTCGTACACCCATCTCATGCAGACCTGCATGTAACAATATAAGTCATGCCGGTAGGGGCTGTTATTCAAACATGGAACTTTGGTTCATAGGAAGTGTATTCCTAATATATGTACCAAGAGCTGTTACCTGGGCAACGGTTTTCCCTCTGTCCCGGGCGATTTCTTTTAGAACAGAGCAATCCATGACGGAGTTGTTGCCCCATGGTGTACCCTTTCCCCCAAGTGGAGAATAGCCGCAGAGTTGGATCCCTTTGTCCTTGCAGAACGTCCTCAGCTTGTCCTGACGGCAATAAGGGTGCACCTCAACCTTCAAAATAGCGCATCATTAAAATGGTGTGATAATTTCACTTCAGTAGAAAATAATTAGACTAACATTTGCATATATAGAGAGGGGTTTTTCTAGTTCATTATAGATTTGAGTTTGAAAAAGTTATTAGGAAGCTTCACAAACATAGATGTTTTTGAACAGAAACAGCAAGGAAAATATGTTTTTAATGTTGATCACTGTTGTGTTTCTAGTAGTCTCTATAGTCTAGACCCAGGAAAACACATTGAATAAATAGGACAAGGTGATATGTGGCAGATGTGACACAGTTTAATTGTAAATTGTTATGGAAAACAGTGCAGCAGGAGCGGTTGAACAAAGATTATTGCAATGGCTTTCTAATCTCTCATCCAGAACGTTAGCTTGTTTTAGCTAGTGACCAGAAATCTAGATCATGTTACAAGGTCTAGATTAATTAAAGACATACATATCTCTTATATGAATAACTGTCGTAGGAAGACGGCATTTCTCTCTGAAGATCTGTCATGACTCATGAGAAAGCAAATAATCCCTTCATTAATGTCTTTCTTGAAAATTTTGTTTTCTGAATGGTCTTGTGATTGTAATATTCTGAATTTATAATCTAAGAAGGAAAAAAAAACAAACAACCTTGTTTTTCTTGTCCACGGATGGTATTCTCGTTGGGCCGTGTATGGATCAACCGAACTAACAATTGGTCCTGAACTAAAAATTAGCTAATTAATTGTTAGTCAACTAACTATTAGCTAGTCATGTGTCTGTTCGGAGGCTAGACTTATTGGTCAACTAACAGTTAATGGCACATTAGTCGGGTTCTCCTAACTAATAGGATTACTATTAATCTCTTGGCTCGCTAAGCATTAGTCTTCTATTAGTAGTTCTTCCTTTTTGGACGACCCCATACGGACTATAATAAACTACTCATTAACAATGAGTCGTTTGGATCCAAATATGAATGAATCCTTCACTCAAAAAATCCAGGAAGAAACCTAAAGTTTTGCTGTCGTGTACAACACCATGATCGTATAACGGCTAAACTGGAATCTCAATGGAACTAATTACTTGCAAACCTGGTTAGCAGCCGGAGGTATCTTGGCGAAAGAGAGCAAGTGTTCAAGCTTCTTGCAACTGAAGTTGCTAACGCCGATGGCCTTGGCCAGGCCTCGCCTCTGGCACTCTTCCATTTCCTCCCACACCCCCTTCATGTCCATAGCCACGAGGTCTTCCTTCGCCACCAACGAGCTTCCTGCTGGCCGCTGCCGTAAGCTAACCGGATTGTGAATGAGGTAAAGGTCCACGTACTCCATCCGCAGGTTCCTAACCACCGGTCAAAACGTTGGTAACACAAAACATCCATGAATTGGTTCTTTTTGTCATAGAGGAATCGGTAAACTGATGGTATGCTTCGCTTGTGCTCGTGCTATTTCCACTTACTGGAGTGTCTTGTTGAGCGCCGGCAGGACGCTGCCGGGGTGGGCGTCGGCGATCCAGAGCTTGGACGTGACGAAGACCTCGTCCCGGGACGCGATTGTCCCAGCCCGGGCGGCCTCAGCCAGGGCGTCCCCGAGCGCGCGCTCCGAGCAGTATACGGCGGCCGTGTCGAAGTGGCGGTAGCCGGCATCGATGGCGCGGAGGACGGCCTCCCGCACGACGTTGCCCATGCCCTCGTCGAACGGGAACGAGGCCGTGCCCATGCCTACGCGCGGCATCGGTTTGCCGGAGCTTAGGGGGACGACCGGCACGCCCACCACCTGATCTGCACCACCGGCAGCCATTGGTTGCGAGAGCGAGAGCGAGTGACCGATGAGAACTGCCGGCACGGCCGCCCTTGAATTATAAGATATATACGTCCTTGTCGATGGATACCTGGGATCACGCATCAAACAAGAAATTCGACGTTGTTTAGTTTTCTTGCTGTCCATTTGTCATATCGTTTAGATGATAGCTGCTTATTTTGCGTTCATCCAACCATCAACGTATTTTACGTAGGTACAATCGAGATTCTTGTCTACCTACTGCAAGGCTACCCTTTTATTCCTAGACACTTGTCCTCTTTTTAAAAGCATTTCCAAAGGCAGAGCCGGCTATCTATATATGAATTAGCTGCCAGCTCAAGGTCGAGGCCGCGCAACAGTGTCTCAAGTTCTGCTAGAGTTAGCTCTTAACCAAGAGCTAATTGCTAGTAACACACTCTCCTCTCTTTTTTCGCATAAACAACTATTGTTGATGTCTCTAAAAGCCCCATTTGGGCACGCTCTAATGCATTGATAGCGTCGAGACATCCACTAGATGGTCTGGTGGTTGCAAAATCAACACCAAGTGTAGCAACCGAACACAAATATAAAAATCTCCACCGCAACATCATGGCTCTTCTCATGCAACATTCCCTTTTGATGAGGAACTAACTAGGATGGGAAGCGGCAAGTGGTCGAGGCCATGTGTCTGCTAAGTGGTAGAGCAAGATACTTTCCATATTGGGTCCATGTATATTATATAGTTCCAATGAGGTACTACAAGAAATCTTATGATAGGTGGCATTTTATTTATGTAAAAAAAACATACAGAATATGATGCTAGTTGAAATCTATGACTAGTGACAAAAATTAGTTTGTCACCTATCATAGTTTTTCTATCACAATCCTTAATTCCTTACTTCGTCATAGCTTTGGCGCTCAATGATCATCATTATTTAGCCTAAAAATGTCACTAAACCTTGAGATCACATCTGATGTGGCATTCACTAATATGACATGGCACAACTATTATGACGATTTAATTGTATCAATTCTCTAAAAACAGACCTATAATTTCATATGGGTCTGACCCAATTTTTGTAGGCTTAAATGAGAAATTTTGTGTGCACTTAACATGGGCCTGAATCCAAATTTCATGTCGGCCTTAGGAAAAGGAAATTCGTATGGACCAGCCCATTTAAGAACATTCAACACGGCCCATTCATCAATCCAGAAACACACAGCCATACTACACATTCATGAATCCAGAATCATACAACCATTGGACTGACATTCATCATCAATACATAAACACACATAGAAGGTAAAAAAAAATCATTACAACTGGCAACAATAGTGGTCCACATGTAGACAAGCAAAACACAACTAAGTAGCAAATTAACTACACAAGTTAGCCAAGTAGCACAATACCAAAAGTCGTCCATGCAAGCCAAGTAACATAGTAAATAGAACATCATGAATCTGCAAGATAGACAAGAGTGACCTACCCTTTGTTGATGCCGGCAAAGAACCAAAGAACGGCATTGGTCTCTTCAGCTTGCTTCTTCAACTGAGTCTCTTCAGCTTGCTTCTTCAGTCTCTCCCATCTGCTTCTCCCTTGCTTTTTCCGAGTTAGTTACCTTCTTATCTAAACCTTCAAGTTTATCTTTATGTGTTGCAACACCTTGCTTCTCCATATTAACTTCAGCCTCATTTCTTGTACACATGCAGCAACGACAGTTTTGGAGGCGCTTCTCTCTGTGGGTGCTGGCTCTAGGTCGTAAAGAAATTTGTTGATGGAAGAACTTGAGCAACAAGTTGTGTAGAGTCTTTGAACTTTCCCTTCCTCTGCAGGCCCAACCCACTTTGTCTTTGCTGCCCGGCCTTGGCATGCTCTGCGATCAGGTGCGACCAAGCTTGGAACTTGGGAGTTCGTGTATGCGGGTCTAATCACCCAAGGAAGTGATATGCGAGCCTAATCACTTGTTTTTGGGTAGAGACCCAAAAAATACAACATGAATTAGGTGTTACAAAACTTAGTGACGGAAGTTAAATATGTGACGATTTTCAACTATCATAAAATTTTGATGCTACTATTTAGCCTGACCTGGCAAACGAGTAGTATTCATCACGTATGAACCATAAAAAACTTAGTGACGGATCTGGCTTGGTTTCGTGACCATTTTTAATTTTTATGACGCGTGAACGCTTTCTTCGTGTGTAGTATCTATCAAAGGAATATCATCTTGTACATACACTATGTACGACATAGATTTGAATCATGATAAGAAATTACATACTCAATAATGGTTATGCGACGTTGATTCTTGAGCAGTTTACTATCCAAAATAATGGCCATTAGTTTCTCAAAACTAATGGCCATTAGTTTGATCTAACGGTGTAGATCTGATCTCAGAAATTCACAACTAATGGCCATTATTTCATCAAACTGAGGGTAATATTGGAAAAAATAAAAATGCCAAACTTATAATAAATAGATTTGTGTTCATAAAAATATCAAATTAGTAGTATGATTAATCTTTGACATGTATTAAGCTAGTAAATATGTTCTTTAAATTATAAGTAGGGTAGGGTTAAGGTTTTTCTTTGCTATCATAAAACATAAATTTTTAATTAATAAAGCAATTACAAAACTACCCTTAAACTAATGGCTATTAGTTTTGAGAAACTAATGGCCATTAGTTTGGACCTTAAAACTTATTTGTGTACCTATACAACATGCCTAGTACACAATGAAAATCTATCCCTTTAATTTGTTGATCCGTTGGCCTGGTCCAGGGATGATTTGTTACATCATCCGGAGACGATTTCACCATCCCAGAACTCATCAGCTGTTTTGTACGGTCCAGATTCATGGACGAAAAAGTCATAGGTTCCTCTGGACTCTGGGAGAGCGTTAATCTTGCGATGATCTTCCTCGGTGAGCTCCCAGTTAAATATGTCAAGATTGTCGCGCATTCTGCTCTCATTGAAGCTTTTAGTGACAACACAATCGCCCTGCTCATACACCCACCTCATGCACACCTGAAAATGTAGAAAGAAAGTTACTCAGCTCTGTGCTAGAGGACCAACCAAGTAGCTAGTTCAACGGAGATATGGCAATACTCCATCCCTTTTACTCATCGGGACAAGAAAACTTTTTCAAATTTGTGCTAGTTAGTTTTGTTATATTAACAATAACAACAAAGAGAGTAGCGTACAAATATAAGGAGTTACCTGGGCGACAGTTTTGCCGTTGTCCAGGGCGATCTGCTTGAGTACAGGGCTTTCCAGAACGGAGTTGTTAGCCCATGGAGCGCCCTTCCCGCCCAATGGAGAGTACGCGCAGAGCTGGACCCCTTTGTCCTTGCAAAACTCTCTCAACTTCTTCTGGCGGCAGTACGGGTGAATTTCAACCTGCACAATCCGGCAATTTCTTTTTTTATTCAGCTTACTTTTTGTAATTCCGCAAAATATAGGGAAAATACAATCATCAGGTTGCAGGGTGCAGTCGATCAAGCGATAGTACTTAGAAGGCAACAATAGTGAGCCCGGTGCCGTTCCAATGCTATGCAAGTACGTACCTGGTTAACCGCCGGAGGAACCTTTGCGAAGGAGAGCAGGTGCTCGAGCTTCTTGCAGCTGAAGTTGCTTACGCCAATGGCCTTGGCCAGGCCTCGCCTATGGCACTCCTCCATCTCCCCCCACACCCCCTCCATGTCCATGGCTACCAGATCTTCCTTCACGAACACCGAGCTTCCTGGCACCTGTGGCGGTCGCATGCTCACCGGAAAGTGGACCAAGTACAGGTCCACGTACTCCATCCGCAAATTCCTGACGAAAGAGATAACAATCAAGTTGTGTTCCAAGAGCAACGTTTTTCCGCATGTACAAAATTAAGCTATATATTTACGTGAGTGCTTACTGGAGTGTCTTGCTGATCGCCGGGAGGACACGGCCGGGATGCGCGTCCGTGATCCAGAGCTTGGAGGTGATGTAGAGATCGTCGCGGCTGGAGATCGTCCCAGCACGCACGGCCTCAGCCGCGGCGTCCCCCAGCGCGGCCTCCGTGCCGTACAATGCGGCCGTGTCGAAATGCCGGTACCCGGCGTCCATGGCGCGGAGGACGGCCTCCCGCACGACGGGGAGGCCCTCAGCATCGCCGTGCGGGAACGACGCCGTGCCGAGGCCCACGCGTGGCATCGGCTTGCCGGAGCTCAGCGCCACCGCCGGCACGGGCGTCGCCCTCCCCTGATGCTCGGCCATGGCGCGGGGGAGTGATCTGCTGAACAGAGCCGGTGGCAACGCACCTGTATATACGAATGCACGAGGCCAGATTGTCTACCGGATCACATTCATCTTCCCCCACATACCGTTTCAAAGTTTGCAATCCGGAAGAAATGTACCCCGATGTACCTGATTTTCAACGGGAGGATCCATTTCCCTTTGCACGTGGATGTGAATTTACTGGACTCTCGTCATGTCTAACGTTCAGAAAAATATAAATAAAGGAAGCCTCTTAACGTCACTGCCAACGTACCAACATATATGGTGCGCACTTCAGAAATTGGAGTGGAATCTTGCCTAGTATTCTCTCCGGTTTTAATTGTTGGCACTGTCGACTATTTTCATCATGTTTGATCATTTGTCCTATTCAAAATATTAGTTCAAATATACAAAATTATATGGTATGTTTCAACTTTCTTTAATAATAAACAAATTATAACAAAATATATGATACATTTTTAAAATTTTTGAATAAGACGAATAATACTCAAACGTAACGAAAAAAGTCAATGGTGTACTCAAACCGTGATCCAGAGCTTGGAGGTGATGCAAAGGCCGTCGTAGGACACGATGATGCTGCCGCGCTCAGCCTTCGCGCGCGACAGCATCCCCGGGCACACGTTCCGAGCGGTAGACGACGGCCGTGTCAAAAAGTGGTGGTAGCCGGAAGCCAGGGTGCGGAGGATGGCCTCCCGCACGATGTGGCTCTGGCCCTCATCGAACGGGAACGAGGCCGTGCCCATGCCTACGCTCGGCATCGGTTTGCCGGAGCTTAGAGGGGCCACGAGCACACCCACCGCCTGATGTGCACCACTAGCAGCCATAGGAGAGCGAGTAAGTGACCGATGAGAACTGTCAAAGAATGAGCACCTGGGTATCCTCAAGACACAACAAGGCCGAGTACTTCAGTCAAGGGTAGTCGGATGGCTTTAATCAGGCCTGGGTGGCCCAGCAGACTCGAGGTCGGTCGGGTCACTCGGCCCACCATAATTTTAGTCGAACTTATACTACAAGGCAAGCGCGGGGGAGTGATCTGCTGAACAGAGCCGGTGGCAACGCACCTGTATATACGAATGCACGAGGCCAGATTGTCTACCGGATCACATTCATCTTCCCCCACATACCGTTTCAAAGTTTGCAATCCGGAAGAAATGTACCCCGATGTACCTGATTTTCAACGGGAGGATCCATTTCCCTTTGCACGTGGATGTGAATTTACTGGACTCTCGTCATGTCTAACGTTCAGAAAAATATAAATAAAGGAAGCCTCTTAACGTCACTGCCAACGTACCAACATATATGGTGCGCACTTCAGAAATTGGAGTGGAATCTTGCCTAGTATTCTCTCCGGTTTTAATTGTTGGCACTGTCGACTATTTTCATCATGTTTGATCATTTGTCCTATTCAAAATATTAGTTCAAATATACAAAATTATATGGTATGTTTCAACTTTCTTTAATAATAAACAAATTATAACAAAATATATGATACATTTTTAAAATTTTTGAATAAGACGAATAATACTCAAACGTAACGAAAAAAGTCAATGGTGTACTCAAACCGTGATCCAGAGCTTGGAGGTGATGCAAAGGCCGTCGTAGGACACGATGATGCTGCCGCGCTCAGCCTTCGCGCGCGACAGCATCCCCGGGCACACGTTCCGAGCGGTAGACGACGGCCGTGTCAAAAAGTGGTGGTAGCCGGAAGCCAGGGTGCGGAGGATGGCCTCCCGCACGATGTGGCTCTGGCCCTCATCGAACGGGAACGAGGCCGTGCCCATGCCTACGCTCGGCATCGGTTTGCCGGAGCTTAGAGGGGCCACGAGCACACCCACCGCCTGATGTGCACCACTAGCAGCCATAGGAGAGCGAGTAAGTGACCGATGAGAACTGTCAAAGAATGAGCACCTGGGTATCCTCAAGACACAACAAGGCCGAGTACTTCAGTCAAGGGTAGTCGGATGGCTTTAATCAGGCCTGGGTGGCCCAGCAGACTCGAGGTCGGTCGGGTCACTCGGCCCACCATAATTTTAGTCGAACTTATACTACAAGGCAACTTATGATGTAACAGACTAGGTTAGACTCCATGTAACCCTAGACCCCCAGATATATAAGGCAGCTAGGGATCCTACAGAAAACTCTCTCGCATAATACCATACCAACGCTTGACGTAGGGTGTTACGCATCTTGCGGCCCGAACCAGGATAAACCTCGGCGTCTGGTGTACCATCGTGTTCTTGATCCTTAAGCAACCACACAAATAACTATCGGGGCATAAAACCTCGACAGTGGCGCGCCAGGTAGGGGAAGCTTGGGGATCCACCTCGTCGAACTCGATGGCCAACAACTTCGTCAACAAGTTCACTGTCAGTGACCAGATCTCTTTCGGGAGCTTCGACTTCGTCGCCGACGCCGACGGCAAGCTGCAGCCGGCCGACTCGGCGGTTTCAAATCCCAGTCGTCCGGCATCTTCGGGGCCAGACTCATATCTGGAGATCGCCAGGACCAAGCAGGACATGGAGGCGGCGCAGATCGGATCTGCATCACCGAGTTTAGCTCGAGGCCCTTATCGGTTTCCGATAGGGCTCCCTAACCACTCAGTCGTCTTCGGTGACCTCCAACCTAAGATTGGATCTGCTGAACCGAGTATGACTCGAGGCCCACTTTAGTTTCCGTTCGGGCTACGTAACAGCGCAGTAACCTTCGGGGGCCCACAAGCTGTGATCTTTTGCAACGCCATAGATCCATTGCCCGGGAGGTTTAGGCCTCACGGCGCCGATCCTCTTGGAGACTACCCCGTCGGGCCTGCACTTCGCATGCTGACTTGGGAGAGCACTTCGATAGCCGGTATACCACCGGCCGAGTGCTTCATGGCGGAATTAGGCAACTCCAGCGGCGCGGCCGCTGCACTCGCTGCAGGAGCCGCAGCAGGCGGCCCGCAGAACCCCCACTCTATCGCAATCTGATGCAAGAGTACGGGGAGCATCAAGTCTTCACCACTTCCGCAAGACAACGCAGTCGGCGTCACCACTCTCCTATAGCAGATGGAGGCAGTGGTAGCGGCCAACCAGGCCGACCCCCCCTTACGCCGATGATCAAGAAGGCCAAAGCCATGACGGCTGCTGCTGCACAACAAGCGATTGCACTTCTCCTCAGTGCACCCCCGCTGCCACTCGGATCTCCTGTGAGACAAGCCTCCGATCACCCTTCCAAGGACAGATAGTCCCTTTCGCCGGGAAAGACTGTCTCTCAGGACTCGTCGGAAGAACCAGAAGAAGAAGAGGAACAGCAAGCGGGGCGCGAAGACAGGCGTCAAAGCCGGCGTACGAGTGCTTTAGACCGAATCGGTCGACCAACCCGGCACCGGAACAAAGACGACCGACAGCATTCGCCACATCGGCGACCAGTGCACGAACGCCTAACCTTCCCTCAGGGAGAAGGCCAGTCGTCGGATGAAGAAGATGGGGATCGGAACCCCCGCCATCAAAACCGGCGTCGCGACAAAGGACGTCACCGGGAGGAGCGCACGTAGAGGCAGACTAACCGGCGTCCTTGTGACGACTTACATCAACCACGTCACCGGGAGGACCGCCAGCCGTCATCTGAATCGGATTATCACACGAGTCACTCCAGCCGATTCAGGGGGCTGCGGTGCCTATCCGGAGATCTCTGACTCACAGGCCCCTGGCCCAAGAATTTCAAGCCAGTCGGCATCGAGAAGTACAACGGAACCACCGACCCGGAGGAGTGGCTAAGCATGTACTCCACAGCAGTGTACGCCGCCGGAGGTGATGACAGCGTGCTGGCGAACTACCTACCTGTCGTCCTCTCTGACTCCATCAGAAGGTGGCTGACTAACCTTCCCGCCAACAGTTTCCACTCTTGGGAAAGCCTGTGCGACCAGTTCATCGGTCAGTTTCAGGCTATGGCTGACCGCTTGCCAACCGAGTATGATTTACATCGGGTTAAACAGCGAGAGGGAGAGAACTTGCGCGACTACATCCAGCGCTTCAATCGGAAGAGGAACGAGATCCCTGACATCTCCGACTATGAAGTCATCAAGGCCTTCAAGGAAGGATGCACTCGGAGAGAGAGCTCGTGGAAAAGCTTGGCCGCAAGCGCCCATCCTCGGCTGCGCACATGCTGAGCATCGCCAACTGCTATGTTGGAGGCGAAGATTACTGAACGGAGAACGCAAAGGAGGGCTATCAGCGTCGTCAGGAGCGCCGGCAGAGCCGGATGGACGAACCCGAGTCCTCAAAACCACGGGATCGCAAGCGCAAGAATGACGCTCTGGTAGCAGCCACCGAGAGCAGTCGTCCAAGATGGCCCCAGAAGACCGACGAGTACGAGGAGATGCTCGACAAGCCATGCCACTACCACCCCGACGCAACCAAGCCGCACAAGCTTCGCGACCGCTACAAGTTCCAGGCCTTGATCAGCTACAGCAAGGGCAAGAGCCGGGACGACCAGAAGAAGAAGAGGGGGGATGACGACCGCGACAAGGATGGAGGTTACCAGCACCCGTAGATGACCTTGACCATCTCCGGTGCCTAGAGGTGTACAAGTTAAAGAGGAAGCAGAAGCTAACCTTCAGGGAGGTCAACATGGTCAGAGAAGCTCCCCAGTATCTCAAGTGGTCTGAGGTTCCTATAACCTTTGATCGCAGGGATCACCCTGATCACATACCCTAACCAGGGAGGTATCCTTTGATACTAGCTCCAATCGTTAACGGCACCCGACTCTCCAAAGTGACGATAGATGGAGGCAGTGGCCTTGACATCCTCTTCGTCAAGACTCTTGACGACATGGGAATCCCCAGATCCTCAATTCAGCCCAGCTACGCTCCGTTTCACGGTGTCATACCGGGCTCTTCATCTTTACCACTCGGAGAGATTACTCTGCCGGTGATATTTAGGGAGCCCGAGAACTACCGTAAGGAGTTTATCACGTTCCAGGTGGCCGATTTTGACTCGGCATACCACGCCATCATGAGAAGACCGGCCCTCACCAAGTTCATGGCCATACCGCACTATATCTACATGGTGCTCAAGATGCCGGCGCCCAGCGGAGTCATCGCACTCCGGGCAGACGTCAAGCAGTGCTTAGCACTGGAGTCCGAGTGCGTGGAGTTGTTCAGCTGATGGAAGCTGCAGTCGGCGCCTCACAGATCCACTCGGCGGCCAAGGAGCTTGAAGACGCAAGAGCTGTACCGGTGAAGAAGGCGGTCAAGTCTGCTTTGCAGGCCGGCCCGAAGATGAAGAAAGTCGGCATCAACGACGAGGACGCGTCGAAGACCGCTGTCATAGGCAGCGACCTGGACCCGAAATAGGAACTCGTGCTCACCAATTTCCTAAAGGAAAACCGTGATATCTTCGCGTGGAAACCATCTGACATGCCAGGTGTTCCTAGGAGATTGGCTGAGCACTCTCTTCACGTCGACCCGAAGGCGAAGCCGATTCGTCAGCGCCTGCGCCGCTTCACCCCTGAGAAAAAGGAGGCCATTAGAGTTGATCTTACTAAGCTGCTCGCAGCTGGCTTTATAAAAGAAGTTCTCCACCCAGAGTGGTTAGCTAACCCAGTACTTGTAAAGAAAAAGTCTGGAGAGTGGCGCATGTGCGTAGATTACACCGACCTCAATAGGTTCTGCCCCAAGGATGCTTTCGGGCTACCTCGTATCGATCAAGTTGTAGACTCTACTGCTGGTTGCAAGTTATTAAGTTTTCTTGATTGTTACTCGGGCTATCACCAGATTCCACTTAATGTGGATGATTGCATTAAAACTGCATTTATTACACCCTTCGGGGCTTATTGCTATTTAACAATGCCTTTTGGCTTGAAGAATGCAGCAGCTACATACCAACGGTGCATCCAGGGCTGTCTCAAGGACCAGCTGCGGAGGCACAAAGTTGAGGCCTACATCGATGATGTGGTTATCAAGACTCGAGAAGGCGATGATCTCATCGCCGACTTGAAGGACGTCTTCGACGCTCTACGAGCATATGACATGAAGCTCAACCCAGAAAAGTGTGGTTTCGGAGTACCTTCGGGGAAACTACTCGGCTACATACTCACCAACCGGGGAATAGA
>LAPY01002792.1:37722-53516 GCA_000970635.1 Eragrostis tef
CGCCGGTGGCCCGGCGGGCGGCTGCGCAGGGACTGACGAGAGCCGTCAAGGCGATCAAGAGCCCGATCATGGAAGCCATGCCCTGCTTGTCCTACGATCGAGAATTGGGTGTCGTACGGAGGATATACCGAGAAGCGGATAATTAGCGCAATGATGGTGCGGGCTGCGAGTTCAAGTGCCCATTTATAGTAGCCTGTAGATACCAGATAATGGCAGGCAGGGATGCGGCAGTGCGGCACACGGCAGAAGGGGATCTTTAGGACATAAATTGGAGTAAATTATTGGTTGCCCTCGATATAGTATGCAAAATAAGCCCTCGATATAGTATGAAAAATAAGATACTGCCCGTATTTGTTGGATTATTGCAAGGAAGAGATCTCGCCCTGTGATTTATTTCGCTCCTCCGTTTTGGTTGTTGGAGTTTGTGCCATGCACCACCGTGACTCACATTTCTGCCGTACGTGACGGAGAGAAATCTTTTGTAAGTACTTGTTTCCTTACTACGTACAAATATGCCTAGGCATAGGAAAATTACTAATTATAAAATATGTAGGGTTATTGCAAGGAAATCTGGCGCTGTGATTTATTTCACTTCACCGTTTTGGCTGTCGGAGTTTGTTCCATGCACCATGATTCACATTTCTGCTGTGACGGAGAGAACTCTTTTGCAAGTACTTATTTCCTTATTACGTAGAAATATGCCTAGGCATAAGGAAAATTACTAACTATAAATCAGGGAAGTAAATTAATTTTCACTACGTACCGGGGTGGCACCATCCATCAGGCATTCCTGCAACGCACATTTTTGGATATACACATCTACTGTTGTTTAACAGTAGATGTGTTTTAGTAAATCAAAATTGTTGTTCTCTAGTTTTTTTTTCAGATTTGAAATTGCTCTCCATCTTAATAAGATGCAGATAGCAATGGGGACATCAATGTACATAAGGATGCAGAAGACGTAGCTCGGCTCATTGCTCAGGTAAAGCTTGGTGCAGTCTGGAACGAAGCAATATAAAACGGACAACATATATGTCTCCGCTTCCTGGAAAACTAATTTAAGCTACTCACAACTAGGGGAGCCAGAGAATGCCATGTCTTCCTGACGATGCCATCTTCGCGTCCCAGCATCGGCGGAGAACTGAACAAATCAGAGGAACGGAATTTACTCAAAATTTATCTCTAGCCTTTGGAAATGTCATCTTCGCGTCCCGCTGATGTGCACGGAGCAGGAAAACATTGCTCGATTTACTCAATTGACATTTTCGCATCTGCTCATTGCAACATTCTTCTCACCGCCGCTCTTCATCTTAAGATCAATGTCTTGCAGGACAACATCTCGGCAAGGGAAAGACTTGCTGAAGCTTGATCACATCCTTGCACTTCGTGGCAGCAGTGCCCTTGATGTTCTTGAACAGAATGTTGCTTTACTGCACTGCAGATGCTTGTTCTTCACATGGAGGGGTCCGGTTGTATGCAATAGAATTGGTCAATAAGGGTTGGATGCTTCATGTTGTCTATGACTATGTTCAAACTTGATGCCCCTGGCGTACCCACTCCCTCCTTGCCATGGCTTGATTCGAGCACCAAACATCGTATCGGACAAGTGAGCTTTGTCGATTGTGATATTTGGCCCTTGTGCCTCGGAATTCTTGTTCCCAAGGCTCCCGATAGCGCTGCACTCAACATCAGAGGCAAACAAATTCTTCGTACCAGTCGAAATTCATATGCAATCGTCTCCCGCCAGCTTGATGGCCGACTAAATAATCTGAATGTCATCAGTGTGCAAAATGCGGATACCATCGGCCTCGGGAGTGGTGCCAGGTGCCGAGATGGTGATGTGTGACACGGTCACGTCACGGCGATATTGCACGAACAAATAGATCTGCGGGCTGTTAAGAAGCTTAATGTATTCCACCTTCAAGTGGTTGCATGTGGTGAAGGTAAGAGCTGCCGGCACAAAGGTGCATGGGACTCTTGTGGTTTACCCGACACGAATTCTTCCATGACGATTTGCCAGTGCCATCCAACGTGCCTTTGCCAGTTACGGTGAGCCTATTGACATATATTGGTAAAACTTATCCAATATGGGTAACCTTCCTTGTTCCAGTTCGTCTTGTCCTCGGGAGCCACCAACGTACCGTCGATCTTAAACGTGACTTGAGACTTGCACGGACCAGAGAGCGGGGTTTCCTTGAGCAGGTACTTCTTTCCGGCTGGCACGAGGATAACAGAGGGCTGTGGCTGTGGCGTGTTCTTCGGGGAGCTTGCGATGCCGGAAGGATGACGTCATCTGGAACGTCGTCTCAACATCAGACGCATCACGACTGATGATATGTCATAACAAAGGCACAAGTACGTCTCGCTTTCGCAGCAGTACAGCCTATAACAGCAAGAAAACGGAGAAAGCCTGCCTGCCTCTTTCTGCGAGGGCATCCTTTCTCCTCTCCGGGCAGAGAAGAAGAGTAAACAGAACAGAGACACTAGGCGAGCAGGAGATTGAGTGTCCCTCCTCAAGCACTTCATAAATGAGAGCAGATGATGCGCCGTCCATAATTGCTTAAATGCAGTTGTTTTCCATAAATTTGTAAAATACAGTGGGAGAAAACTTCAACAACTAATTTCTTACAAATTCTCTACCGTGCTTGGTTTTCCGTGAGTGACGTGTATTTAAAAATGAGGGTGTGTATGGTAGTGACAAAGACCTTGCAGTATGCATGAATTATGAATGCAACAGAAGCAAGAAATCAAGGTGGGAGCTTTTCTAACTATATTAGGATATATTGAGGGCAAGTAGCCAAAGCAAGCCAGCCAATGCGTCGGGAGCCACGTCATATTTGCTTATGTGGCGCGGGGCTTGGCTGAGTTGTCGAGTTTGTATGGTCTCAGATTTTGACGATGCGGCTGACATGTGAGACTAGAGTATGAGACACGGTATGAGTTAAAGAAATGATGGCTTCTTAAAATAAAACTCTTAATTATTAATAGGTTTGTGAAACATGTATATTTGATAGGTTTGTGACTATAAAGCAGACGTTTTGGTGGGCTTGTGAAATTTACTCTTTGTTGTTACTCGTTTCTATGAAAGCCTATTTCCTAACTTATGCCCTATATTTACATTATGTGTAACTATTGTGTCAATGATTTGATTGCTCATGCCTCTTAATATAAAGATCTTCAGATTCTAGAGCATCACTTTTTTATATAATCAGATTTGTTTTACTGTTATTCCTACATGATAGGCTCAACACAAGAGGGCTCTTGCGAAGAAAAAATATGGCACTAGAATCATATACCTGTGAGTTGTGCATACTACAATTAGAAGAAACGCTGAAGCACCTGTATGTCTCATGCAATTTTGCAAGACCTTGTTGGCAGTCAATTGGACTCTCAATACCAAGCACTTTACAAACACTGCAAGTCGTTAAGTGGCTCAAAAGGAAACTTGGAGTACCTTTTTTCATGGAGATCATAATCCTAATGGCATGGAGCATATGGGTAACAAGGAACAAATGGCTGTTTGACAATCTGGACCCAACAGTGGAGAATTGTAGAAGAATTTTTTTCAAGGAACTTGCCATGGTTATCCATAGGACAAGACAGAGGCATATCGAAGCTTTCCAACAATGGATAGACAATCATATTTAATTTTCATAGTTTTCTCTAGCTTTAGAATTTGCTCTCTAGTTTTTTGTAAATACTTTGTACTCTGGTTTTTGATATTCAATAAATTGCTGTAGGGCTCTGCCCTCCAGTTTCCTTCAAAAAACCTATAACAGCAAGAAAACGGAGAAAGCCTGCCTGCCTCTTTCTGCGAGGGCATCCTTTCTCCTCTCCGGGCAGAGAAGAAGAGTAAACAGAACAGAGACACTAGGCGAGCAGGAGATTGAGTGTCCCTCCTCAAGCACTTCATAAATGAGAGCAGATGATGCGCCGTCCATAATTGCTTAAATGCAGTTGTTTTCCATAAATTTGTAAAATACAGTGGGAGAAAACTTCAACAACTAATTTCTTACAAATTCTCTACCGTGCTTGGTTTTCCGTGAGTGACGTGTATTTAAAAATGAGGGTGTGTATGGTAGTGACAAAGACCTTGCAGTATGCATGAATTATGAATGCAACAGAAGCAAGAAATCAAGGTGGGAGCTTTTCTAACTATATTAGGATATATTGAGGGCAAGTAGCCAAAGCAAGCCAGCCAATGCGTCGGGAGCCACGTCATATTTGCTTATGTGGCGCGGGGCTTGGCTGAGTTGTCGAGTTTGTATGGTCTCAGATTTTGACGATGCGGCTGACATGTGAGACTAGAGTATGAGACACGGTATGAGTTAAAGAAATGATGGCTTCTTAAAATAAAACTCTTAATTATTAATAGGTTTGTGAAACATGTATATTTGATAGGTTTGTGACTATAAAGCAGACGTTTTGGTGGGCTTGTGAAATTTACTCTTTGTTGTTACTCGTTTCTATGAAAGCCTATTTCCTAACTTATGCCCTATATTTACATTATGTGTAACTATTGTGTCAATGATTTGATTGCTCATGCCTCTTAATATAAAGATCTTCAGATTCTAGAGCATCACTTTTTTATATAATCAGATTTGTTTTACTGTTATTCCTACATGATAGGCTCAACACAAGAGGGCTCTTGCGAAGAAAAAATATGGCACTAGAATCATATACCTGTGAGTTGTGCATACTACAATTAGAAGAAACGCTGAAGCACCTGTATGTCTCATGCAATTTTGCAAGACCTTGTTGGCAGTCAATTGGACTCTCAATACCAAGCACTTTACAAACACTGCAAGTCGTTAAGTGGCTCAAAAGGAAACTTGGAGTACCTTTTTTCATGGAGATCATAATCCTAATGGCATGGAGCATATGGGTAACAAGGAACAAATGGCTGTTTGACAATCTGGACCCAACAGTGGAGAATTGTAGAAGAATTTTTTTCAAGGAACTTGCCATGGTTATCCATAGGACAAGACAGAGGCATATCGAAGCTTTCCAACAATGGATAGACAATCATATTTAATTTTCATAGTTTTCTCTAGCTTTAGAATTTGCTCTCTAGTTTTTTGTAAATACTTTGTACTCTGGTTTTTGATATTCAATAAATTGCTGTAGGGCTCTGCCCTCCAGTTTCCTTCAAAAAAGATTTGTTTTACTGCAACATGCATGTCACCAGGTTAGTAACCTTTTCATGCTCTTCAAAACATGCTCACGGTGATCTTCAGGGTATCTCATATAAATAATCTTTTGACCTTGAAGAGTATCATGTTTGTTTGTTTGTCTTTTTTCTTTCATTCCTGTTTAGGAGGAGAAGCATCAGGTTGTATTTTTCTTATACTAAATTACACATCCACTTTATTGGGAAACAGAATTTTTTTGGGCACAACATTATTAGACACAAACAGGAAGCATTACAAATTACAGAAGTTCGTCTGATTGATCTGGCGATACACATTGCCTGATACATTGGAAGGGCATTTATTGTGGACTGTTAATCAAACCTGTGAACTGAAAGGAATAAAAGGAGACAACAAAGCGGTTGAGCAGCAAAGAAGAAGGGAGACATGCATAGACGCCCACTCTGAATGACAGGCTCCACACACAGAAAAGGCGAGACGACCTGCCCAAATGTTAAAAAATATATCAGCGAATCGATTTTACTGGTCGTTTCTCTTAGGTTCTAATCCAGTGGAAACTAAAGACACAGTTTGACCGAGTGCACCCAACAGTGCTACTGCTTCCGCTGCTAAACCTTTTTTTTTCTACGAAATAATTTCATTACCTGTTTGGAAGTTCATACAATGTCGGGTTTCATCTTCACTGTCTCCATCTTCCAGAGCGCATTAGCACCCACGTGTTCCACTGAATGATAAATCCCGACCACTGTTCCATCCTTCACGTGCCCGAAGAGCCCGTCAAGAGCCTTGGTTATGTCCCTGAGAACTCTCACACGGCGCCACCCGCCGCCATGATCTTTGCCCTCTTCAGTCCAGAGCATCGAGAGCTGCGACTCACCGTTAAAGATAGCCAATTGCACCTGCATACATATTTAAGCTTCAATAACTTGGACGAAAAATACTGGAAATGGAAAAAAAACTAACAAAAAATTTCGTTATCAATCAAGATGGATGGATTATACCTCTATATTACCGTCCTCTCGAGGCTTCTCTTTGTTCACCATGGCTTGGCCGGTTCCGTTGTTCACCAGGACAAACGCCCTTTGGCCCTCGTCGTCGGTCACGTTCCCCGTGACGAAGTAGTCCTTCATCCATAGCTATATGTACGTAGGTGCACATGTCAACAAAACAAGTAAGATGTATATAGCTATGATGACGAAGATCTGTCCGGCGGGCCGGGCTTACCTGCGTGTCGTCCTCAGGGTCGGCACGGGCAAGGACGACCTTGTTTCCTTGAATGGCCAATTTAAGATCAGGGTTATCCTTGCAGAATATCCTTACATACTCCACATCCCCCATGTCTGCAAGAAAAGTACTCAGGTACTGAGCTTCTAGGGCTATTCTAACTGTCGTTGTGAGCTAGCTTGATCTCCCCGGGGCTGGGTATCCCCTCCTTCTTATACTCGATCCGGATGGCTAAATGGATGATACCCTTCACACCTAATTTGGCTGACAAGGACAGCTTGATACTATGGATTGGATGATGCTTTTGTTTCTTTATTGAAGATAATACTGTGCCGACAGATTTATGATTGATTAGGACTTCCCTTTCAGTTCAACATGTACATACTTAAATGTGCATCTCGATGTACAGGTCCAGATTTCCATGTGTGTGCGCGTGCATCTCCATCTGTACATAGATCTGACACAGGAGTATTATTTATCCTATGTCAGATCTATGCGCTATAATTCCATCTGCGTTATTGTTTTCTCTTTGGCTAGCATCCATGCCATAACTAACCGTCGATGTGATTTTGTGAAGAGACTCCTTCAAGTTTACTTACTGCTTTACCATGGTTAAAACTTAAAAGGTTAGATAAACTTGTTAATTACGTAAACATATTACCATGCATGGTTAATAGGTTATATATGCTTTACCTGCCTTGAGCGTAACTTTGTACAAAATTCTTGTTCTAGGTGTATAAAAAAAACTTCAGATCAAAAACCAAGAAAAGATGACTAGAGATTATCACAGCTCACAAACTAGACGCAATGAGCTAGCTAGGTTTATTATCATAGAAACTACCCACCCAGGTTCGAGTCATTGAGGATACAGTATAAGTATTCACGCAAATAGCTAAGTATTCTTTCATTGATTTGCACCATATATATTGCATGGTTAATATGAGAACTAGATGTTGACTTCATCAATCTCAATATCAGTTGGTTGAGTTTATCATGTGATAAATTCACCTTTATAGACAGGTTTTGCTTATTGGACTCCCAATCTTCAAGAATAGAGAGAATAATATAGACCCACCTACAGAGACTCTTGTTCCCATGCGCATAGTACGGACAACTCGATCGGGTACACTGCAACTTTTCTTTGTGTTCTTTTTTTGCGAAGAACTTTTTTTCTGTTCGAAAGTACTAATTGTGACTTTTCTCTTGTGTTCTTTTTCTTCTCTCTTAGATATTGAGCTAATGCCTAATGCACCACCAATCAGAGGATCAGATTCCATATATGAAATCACCAGTAGAGGGGAGCTTATACAAACCACATACCAAGATTTTTTTCTTTTTAGTTGATTTTTACTTTTTCTCGGATTTATTAGCTGTATTCCTTGTAGTAGTACAAAGCGGTAGTTCCAATTATAACATGAAAGGTACAAAATAATAGTTTTGGCACAATCCAAGTTATAGTTTTGGTTCTACGTGTTATGTTTTTCATTCATAGTTGAAATTTCAATTCAAAACAGTTTCAGCTTTCATGTATTAGAAACGTTATTAATTGATTCATATTTGAATTGGAAATTTTTTTATTTTTTTCACCCTTGCATAATATCTATGCGAGCAGCAGTCCGCCAAAGAGAGCGTCTACAACTGGCTTGCTGCCTGCTTGCTTGTCCTATAAGAGTCTGTGAGCATGAATTCAGTAGTGTCGTAAATTTCTGACACCCAGTTTGTCTCCCCGGCTTTCTTTTATTTCTTTTCCGAGTTATCTCCATTCGGCTCACCTTATAGATTACGACCCAAAAAAAAGCATATATATGTGCAGACCATGGCATGTTATATCTCCTCTTGTGTATAATCTTATTGTACCCATTATTTATGTATCTATCTAGATTTTCTTCCACCCGTGACTATGTTCATGCATCTATGCTAGATCCTTGTCACCAGAACGTGCTGTGCCAGATAGCTTTAATATATGGACCTGTTCGGACTAAAATTTTAGCCAGGAGGAATATTACCATTTAAGAGTATTAAATAAAGTCTAATTACAAAACCTTTTTCTAAATAAGGGCTAATTTTTGAGACGAATCTAACAAGCCTAATTAAGCTATGTTTCGCTACAGTAATGCTACAGTAACCATCTTTTAATTATGGCTTAATTACGGCATACTTACCCTCATTAGATTTGTCTCGCAAATTAGCACAGGGTTCTGCAATTAGTTTTGTAATTATACTTTAATTAGTACTTCTAAATGGCAATATTCCAAGTGGCTAAAATTTTGGCTAAAAAAACGAACAGCCCCTATATACGATACAATAATACATGCCACTGGGCACCTCGATATCGCTGCAACAGATCCCTTTGATCCTATTTAATTAACGAGTTGTACATAGGTTTAAAAAATAATATTAGGCATAGCTCTTCCGTTTGAGTTAATATCAAGGAGCGCATGTACCAAGATCACGGCACATTCACACTACACGTGTTTGTATACCCTTTAGGGCATGTTTGAATTATATATATAATTCAATCAGTCTCCTATGTCACGGCACATTCACACTGCACATGGTTTAGAGAGGATCACACAGTGTATATATTGAATCAGTCCGCTAGTGGCGGCTAACAGATGCAATCGCCTCTGGAAATACTGTGGATTGGAGAGGATCACAGTGTATGAATTGAATCGAATCAATCCTCTAGTGGATTAGAGTAAATTCGTCGCTTCCACAGGAAGCTTGTTAAGTGGACTACGTCTGAAAATGCCCTCGTTTCGAGAAGCTGTCTTTGTATGAGGGGGACAAGCCCCTTGAACTTCACATATTCACAATTCTGGGTGGCCCATGCGATGGACGGGGATACTTTTTATTGCATGGAGCTATATAAATTGAACTGAGTTTGTAGTTAATTTCATTCCTACTTTCCCATCTTATGATTTTTCTTGGTGGCTCTTTGATCCCTTCCATTAATTTGCAACTCTCCAGGTTCCATCCAACCTCTTTCCTTCCTCGCATGACTCCTTTTATATTTTTTTTTTGACGGGAACTAGGGCAAACCTTGCGGCCTGCCTGAACTTTTATTACCAAAAGTAAACTGTACAACAATTTACAAATTAAAAAACAAAAACAAAAACAAAGGAGAGCGAATGAGAGAGAGGAAGAGGGAGCCTATGTACATAATCTACAGGTTAGCTAAGAAGGAGAAGTGAGCAGCCCAGGTCCTGAGTACAGCTTTACAAGAATTATTTACAGCACGGTGCGCCCATAGACTGAGATCACTCGAGCATCTACTAAGCACACTCCTGTTCACCTCTTCCTCATTCCTGAAAACTTTCGCATTTCTGCATTTCTAGATGTTCCACAAGATCACGGTGAGTACCGTTGATTTTAGTTTTCTCGAAGCCAAAACCGGACCGATCAGGCTGCAGTCCCACAGTTGCTCCAGACTGTCTGGTAAGGGATCTGCCAAAATATCCTGCCAAAAAAGTCTCGACCGTCGACAGAAAAGAAACAAGTGTGGTACATCTTCATTTTGTCCACAGAAAGCGCAGGAGCCCGAGTTGTTTGCCCGCCTGCTACGCAGCCTAGCGTTTGTGTTAAGCTTATGATGGTGAACGAGCCACAGGAAGAAGCTGCAACGAGGAACGGCAAAAGTGTGCCAAATACTACTGAAGAAAGGGTCATCTTCCAAGTGCTGGAAATGCGTGGCATAAGCCGCAGCAGTGGAGAAAGGTTTTGATTGGGGACCCCTCATGAAGCGTGCATCCGGGGTGAAAGGATCTAGGTGGTAAGTGTCAAGGAGGGCACAAAGGTCGGTGAGTTCGCGCGACGCGGCGCCAGAGAGACGTGGTTGCAAGTGCAAGACAGGTGGTGAGGCGGACAGGGCTTGCCGGACAGAGATGTTGGGGCGAGAGGAATGCGAGAATAAGGCCAGGAATTGAGTTGCTAAAGGTGTGTCGCCCGTCCAGAGATCAAACCAAAAGGAGGTGGTTTCCCCATTACCCACAGTTACCTTTGTGATTTCACGGAAGTTAGAAAGGGTGGAGACGATGCCAGACCATATTGCTGTGTCAAGGTGATGATCATCCCCCAAGTCCCTATCAACAGACCACCCGTATTTGGATCGAAACCAGAGGTGCCAGGGCTCATCACCACCCGAATGGAGCTTGTAGAGAATTTTTTGAAGGCAAATATTGTGGGCGTGCAGGTCACGAACATCAACTCCCCCTTTTTCTTTGGGCCGTTGGATTAAATCCCAAGGGGCCTTATGTTGCTGCTGAACGAGAGAGTAGAAACAACTACCGGAAACTGGCGAAGGGGAGAGGGCTGTATAAACTCCCGTCAATGAGCAATTATGCTGTTCTGATGCCTCTCTCACTTTCCTCCCAAGCCTGCTACTAAAATGTTGTGAAAACTGCTACCGTTACTCAGCAATCAAGAGTCCTTAATTAGTGCCTCTATTGATCTTCCATTTCATCTCCTGCACAGTACATACACCCCTCGCCATCACGTTTCTCACTTGATGTTGTTGGGGATGTGACGGTTACCTGCACCCCTGTAGACCTTAATTCGTCAGCAGGCTGCCACCTCTTCCAATTGCTAGCAATCAGGCAATGTTGTTACAGATGGTGGTGGCTAAGTGCACCTAAAGCTCATGGTTCGACAGCATAAAGATATATGCTCACTCTGATTTTGGAGCATACTTAATGTTGTAGTCTGTCCCATTCAGAAGTCTACCTGATTTTGTTTCCAGGCTAGCTATTCTGACGGGCCTTCAGAAACTTGGTGGTGGGCATATATCTTTTTTCTGGAACATGGTAAGACCGTAAGAGATCGTTCATTCAGATCAACATAGAGGAAAAGTAGAAAATTCTATGTGTTTTTATCTCCTAGACCTACACATCTGAAATTCAGGAATCAATCATTTTTGTCTTTGTACATTCCGAAAGAGTTCTCTGGTCCTCTTTATTTAAATATGTTATCGATATCTCTAGGGTAATTTGCGCCGCCATATTTCCACTAAACTCTATGTGCTACAACTGAGCATCATACTAGACTAAACTATTTCTCCAAGCATGAACAGGAGTACAATTTGCCATCTTCTCTATTATCATAAATATATTTACTGAATTTGTGTTCAATTAATAGTGCAGGAATATTGCTGATAACATCTCTTTGTCAGAATCTTGGTGCTAATGTATTGGAGATCAACGAAAAAAAAATCCAAAATATCCCTCGGCCATCTTTGATCATGGAATGATCAACAAAAGGTGCATTTCGAACTGATTTAATTTGGAGATTTTCAGAAAGGCTTAAAGAAACAAATGGAAATGCCATTGTTTTCCTCCATTAACATCTGGACAAGACTCAACATCTTCTGTTCTGTATAATTATGTAGATAAGTAATGCAACGGCTTATCATCTTAGTCACTTGGCTTGGCATATTTTTTTAAACCATGATTTGTCTTCTGAAAGCCAGTTCATTGATGACATGCCATAAATGTTCCCTAGTAGGATATGATTTGAGTAGTAAACAGGCTTGGGATATGTATTGCATAAACATGCCCCTTGCTCTTTTTTTTTATTGTTGTCATGTTTAGTTATACATTTTCTTTAATTTTCATTCTAATTGCTTCTGCTTTCATGACTGCATTATAAATATCCTAACTTCCATAAACTTGGCACCATTGATCTTTGTTATTTATATAATTGTATCCTTCAAATGTATGATAGTCCCCATATGCTATATCCCATAAATGCTACTTCAGTTCTTAAATCACCGCAGCAAACGCGCGGGGTATTCACCAAGTATATTGGTAAAGCTTATCTAGTGCTCGGCTCAAAAAAAAGCTTATCCAGTGCGGGTAACCTTCCTTGTTCCAGCCCGTCTTGTCCTCGGGTGCGACCGGTGTACCATCGATCTTGAATGTGACTTGGGATTGGCACGGACCAGAGAGTGGAGTTTCCTTTGAGGAGGTGGAGTACTTCTTTCCGGCTGGCAGGAGCACAACAGTAGTCTGCACCGACGAGCAAGCCTTGGCCCAGACCTTTTGGAATACCTTCGTGTCGGTGTCGTCAGTTTGGCCGTCACCGGCGGCACCGAAGTTGTAGAGCTTCGAGTCGGTGCCCTGCAGCGTGTTCTTCGCACTACAAGCATACTAGTATTTCCCTACAGTTCTTAGTGAATGGCCGACAGGTTTAGTCGTCCTAGTCTTCTCATTTCAGTGGCTAACAGTTCTTTAAGACAAATTTATATGTTTCTTTACATTTTCAGCAGTTTGCCAACAACACAATTCTCTACAAATTCATGACCCACAGTTTTGTTGATTCTTAACAAAATATATTAGAGACTGTTGGCCATTTACAAAAAGAACTGTAGGAAAATGGTGTAAATCTTGTAATGTCGGGGCCTTGGTCGTCTCTCCGAGCTTTCTAAATGGGGGCCCAACACTCTCGAGGCCCAGTAACTCCGAATCATTCGCGTCCTGACCCTCCGCCGTCACAGAACTCGCAAGCGCCGCCTCCTTCGCAGTTCGCATCGACGACGGTGGCGTCAGATCGGGGAAGCAGCCGGCCACCCGTGAGCAGAGGCCACCGCGGCGCCGCGCACTCTCTCAGCATCCGAGCAAGGCGAGAGGGTCGGTACGTCACAGCGATCCCTCCCTTTCACTCTTCTGATCCCTTTCCGTTCGATTCGATTTGTCCCAAGCCAAAGCAGCAGTAGTAGCATATCAGTTTCTTCCCCACGCACTCTACGCGGATGTGGCCATTCGCGTCCTTTATCGCACGACGCGTGGAGGGGATGGGGGGTGTATCTACTGGTATCAACCGCGCTGGGTTGATTCTGCAGGCACTCCGGATTGGATTAGAGCTTTTTATCCCGTGACGAGGGGATTGGATGGTTACTGGTTAGGTTTGAAATGGAAATACGACCCTTGGATAGTTAATAATTTCTTCCGCTTAGTGTTCTGGAGAGAAAAATGAGACTTCCTTTTTACGTAATTAAGAGCAAATTGAGACTGCACAGAGAAGGAACTGTTCTACAACGCTAGTATAATTTCCTTTTTGACTTTATCAGTATTGCTTTTAATTGGTTTTGTAGATATTAGTAAAATCAGTATGTAGGGATTTTGTATGAAGGGGAAGGTATCGAGATTTATCTCGTTTGTCATTTATGAATGAATCAGTTATATTCTGTCCTGGAGTACGTTGATTAGATTTGGCCCTTTATACCAATAATAATCTCCTAGCATGTGCAAACAGGAAAACAAACTTCAGTTAAAAATGTTTGCCCAATCCAACAGTTACTACTTCAACTGATACTCCAGCGATTTATATATTCAGTGTAAGTGGTGCAGTTCAACAGTAGGGTTGGCAAAATGTTCCAATTTATAATAGCTATGTTATATGAACATGTTTGCTATGTTCCTGATCTAAACGCAGGTCACTGTTGCGTGCTGAAGTTTCTTGTTCAAACTATCAATATTTACCCTTCAGTCTCTCATGCATTGCACTGTTAACTTATTTTCCAGATTAACTTCCATGGCCCACATGGTATTCTAGACTTTTAGGGGTGCCATTTTTTTCCTCTTCTTGACCCAGTTAGTGGTTCCATATCCATTGTATCAAGTTGGGATGACCATATAACTGAGTGAAACCTCCTTCATTGGATTGTCACTGTAGTGTATAGGCCTATAGGGAAGTAGAAAACGATCTTTTTGGGTGGAGCCAACAAGCGTTGTAACATCATCAGTATGGAAATAGTCTCATTTTATCTAGAAAGTCCAAATAATTGAAAAGCATACGTTTTGTTTTGTATATCATGAGCTTACATGCTCTATCAGGGATTCTGGCTAGTCTCATTGACTCTGTTCCTGCATAGTTCACTCATGTTCTACTTCTGCCAGAAATACCAGTTGAGATTATATGTGTCATAAAAGATAAAAAGAAAGATATCTTGCTTTCTTAAGAACTCATTGTTCCGTGGCTTGTTCTTTCCTCTGGGTGTTTGCCATCAAAAAGAGGAAGAACAGATGCTTTTATCTTCAAATGAAGCAGATAGAAAGCGTTACTTATCCAAATGTGATTGAAACTATCGTTGTTCTGATTATCTGAATTTATTATAGGACTCATGATTTCTGTCCTAAAATATTTGTATGTTTTCACTAGATCCTAAAGATGAGGAAGGGACTGCATCCTCAGATGCAGTGGATATCATATGTAACACAAAGTGGTCGGTTGATGAATATCATGATGACCAAGATCAGCCATATCGGCAAAGTGTATCATATGAGAGCAAAGCGCCAAATGGCTCAAAGCCTGGGTCAGATTGCAAAGTTCAAGCGGCGATATGAGCTGGAAGCTGAGGAGAACAGTGGCAAGTAGGAAGTTGTCTGGGAACAGCCTCCCACAGATTCAGTGAACTGTTAAAACTGAAACTGTTTTCTGTTGGGATGTTGCTCTATGCGTTCAACTCAATAATACAGTTTTTTATGTGTAATTTATTTGAGCTCTATGGCAGTATAATTATTTCTTTGAATTGTGGAACACACTTTGAGAGTTAGTATAAAGAAGGATTATAACATGGGATGTTTGCTGTTGAGTGGTTTATGCGATGCGGGCTTACCTTGCTTTTGATAATTGAAGTAGAAAATATTTGACTCTAATAAAAGCCATAAATCTGTATATTTGTGGATGAAATTTGATTCTAATGTAACCCACAAAGATTGACTTAGCAAAATACCCTCTTGGAAGTTGCTAAGTCAATGGACGCAGAGGTCATTTTTATGTTCTAGATATTTCATATTTTTTTTATTCTTGATAATTGATGTAGAAATATTTGACTCTAATAAAACCCATAAATCTTTATATTTATGGATGAAATCTTATCCTATCCAAATATTTTGGAGAGAACATTGATTCCCAAGGAGCAAACCGACGGAGTGTTCCATTTTCTAGAGTCTCACTGTCTCAAAAAAAGCAGAAGCTGACAAGACAGGAGAAGTCAAGCAAAGTCTCGCGAGACCTCCAGATGTCCCTATCCACCCTGACCCCCGAGCCCCGACATTCCATGGACGACGCCGGCGGACCCCACCACCACCGCGCCCCGTCCCTTCCGCCGCCGCAGCCCGACGCCGGCAAGCGGCGGCGCGGCCTCCAACCTCCCCCACCCTCGCCGCGTTCCCATCGTCCCCGCCACCAGGTCCCGCAAGCCCAGGCACCACCAACACCACAATGACGGCAGCACCAGCCCCGCCTCGGAACCGCACCAAGCCCTCCCAAAACCCTGGAGCCCCGCCGCCGCCCCCGCCGACAACGGCGACGACCTCGTCCTCGCCGCCGCGTTCTCCCGCAAGCCTAGGGTTCCACTTCCGGAGGCGGAAGCGGAGAGCCACGGCGGGGAGGAGGAGGCGGGGGAGGGGGTCGACGTGGCGG
>LAPY01002793.1:48205-60728 GCA_000970635.1 Eragrostis tef
ATTTGTACTATTACAAGTCCATCGCACTTTATATTTTCCGATATTACCCTTACTAATGGCCATTAGTAGTGGATTTTTGAAACTAAATCTGGACCGTCGGATCAAACTAATGGTTATTAGTTTTGGAAAACTAATGGCCATTATTTTGGACCTTGGTTTCTGAACCCAGAGGAGTGAAAACGTAGTGGCCAAAGAAGCATTCTGTACGTGTATTATATATTCGCAATGTTTCCTACTGTCATGTGATGTGAGGGGAGTGTCGTAGAGCGTAGCTAGCTCATCTGAACTTTTCAGTCAAAACTTTGAGTCCACCCGAACAGACCAGTCAAAAAAGCTTAATGATTGCTGAAACGTCTTGTGTATTCAGTCGAAGCAACTTGGAGCTGAAGAAAATGGACCAAGCTTATTCTTTGTGAAATTTCACTATAGTCGTGTGGCTCCTGAATGTCACTGCTCCAGCTTTCTCGTGTTGCACTTTGGCACGTCAGTTGCTTTGCCGGCACATGGATGTGAACGTTCATCGACTCAAGCGCACGTGAGTTCTGGTGGCCGTGTCGCGTTGTTTGCGATGCACTACGCGTATATATGCAGGGGTACCTTGAGTAGTGCAGATACTTTGACCAGTCACGTAGCACGCATGAGGCACAGAGCAGACTTCGACAGTTTGACTGAAGAACCAAACTAGATCTGCATGCAGACCAAATAAAAAGAAAATAGTTTAGTGGTGGCATCATAGCAAAGTGTTTCCCTGTTCAGGAAAGCTTACAAACTTATGTTCTTCCTTGTTATGTCATTGTGTATTGTATTGTGGTACTAGCCGTGTTTCACTAAACTTCACACATGCTTTTCAATAATATCTAGATATTCCAGACATATTTTCGACGTCCCTTGAGTTCACAGGCACGTCGGTCGCTCAAGTAATGCCTTTGGATCTCCATGAAGTTTGGGGCTTGGGAGTCTCTATTCCTCTGCTACATACGTGTCGCTCTTTTACTGGAGTGGCTGTATTTTTCCTGAATCTCAAACCAGGCACCTGCTGCGCGTAATACGCTGCTCATCAGAAGCGATCTCGCACGAGATCCAGCGCCACGTAATGTGACTAGACAGAGCACCGAACAATACGTCGCCGAAAACAGGTAGCTATATGGTGCAACGCCGCGAGACTATAAGAGACGCACCATTTGGTTGAGCCATCAAAATCACGTTGTTGTGCTACAGGTTGGAGCCTGGGTTTGTGCAGGCTAATTAGCTATCGGATGGATACGGGTCCAGACCAAAACGATTCCCTACAGTAAACTAGTATCTATGACTAGGCTTCTGATATCTAGCAGAAGCGAGATCCTTAGACTACTGAATGCTGACCAAGAAACCGCGGCAAGAGGGAGGAACCAGTTATTGGCATGTCATCAGCTTCCGTCAGACGATCGCATCAAGATCGCGGGCTAGCAATGTGCCGATCACAATGTACATGTGTCAGCTTGAACTTGTCTAGTGTCACTAGTTTAACGTCGTCTTAGTCTGCACCTATATTTGTATGAAGAGAATAAATATTTATGGACTAAGCCGCATAGGGCAGCTGTTACCTTCTGTTAGAAAATGACAGGAGCGTATCTTGCTTTAACAAGGTTTTCTAAAAGAGAGAAATGGAAACACAGTACCGACACGAATACTCACCGGACACATATATGCAAAGTTATCCCTGTGAACAAACAAACTCTCCCCTAGAATATACCCTATCAAAGTCCACATGTGCACATTGTCTACAATTAAAAGAACAATTAGTTATGAAGTTTAACATTTTTCCCTTTGCTCCATGTTACCATGATATATAAATTGTAATCAACGGAGTCGTATTCAAGGCACTACAACTTTGGTAAATCAAGAAAATTTGAGGAAGGAAGAGAGAAAATCCTGAAAATTCTCCTATTTTTGTAACTATAAAATTCTCTCAATGATCGAAAAAACAAAAAATAGGTTGGGAAAGGAAGAGAAATCCTGAAAGCTGGTATGGCACCCTTTGATCAAACCTGTTTGGCGGCTATCAAGTGTAGTCCATATGATACCCTTTGTTTCCCAGCAGCTGCTTCCCCCAGCAGCTGTCATCCACAGTTCCACACCATGTTTGGTGATGGTATATATGAAAAAGGTCCATGCATGTTCGGATATTATTTACCTTTTTGGAGACGCGCTCTGTTCCGCAGCAGATTTGTTTCGCTTACAAAACTCAGGAAAGTTCGGTAGCCGAAATCCAAAAAATCGCTTAAAAAGCCCCAGTGGCCTTTTGCTCTGGGCTATGAAAGGCACAGCGCAGGGGCAATATCGATAGACGTGTTTTTCGCGACTTTGCTGACGAAGAACCCTGTGTATTCGCCTGTCGGTGGGAACTCCAACATCGTCCTCCAACCCTGATACGTCTGAACGAAAAGGAAATAATGCCACGTTCCCGTTGTCACTGGCAGTTCGAACCATTTCATCATGCCTCAGGCAGTTGCATTGCGACTCGGGCAGTTGAACTGATTACGCCGGCCATCGATTTGACCGGTTATATACGCGGATCTCACTCGATCAACTAGCTAGTACATCGGAGTTAATATAGTTGGGATTTGGCAAACAATTGTGCTAGTACTAAAATAGCATATTGCATGAGATTAGCACCAATCAGAAGAATGCCATACGTGAATATAAGCCAAGAGGATCTTCTTGCTTGCACGCGCATAAATCTCTGTGCCTGCCAGCGGCGCCCACCATCCGTTCTGACAGTTGCTTGATAAAACTTTACGAAGAAGGAACGCCTAGTTGGTTCTGTTGCAACTTGCAAGCTTGCCTGCAGTCGACACATGATCCAGCCGCAATTCTCTTTGCAGTTTTGGCATAAACTTGTGGCGTTCTATCGATCGATCTGATCGAAATATTCTCTTGCTAGATCAACTTTTCCGCGTCCGTTTGCGTCCGAAGCCTGCCTTTTCGTTGCAATCATTCAGTCGTTGGGATTGATGTGAGGGGCAGATCATCTTCGAGTCGTCGCTCCCCGGTGGAATCGGCACGAATCTAGACTACTCCAGTTTTCAATCCATTTTGCGTCCGTGGTTAATAAACGAGCCACGCGAACAACGATCCTTCTTAAACAAAAGGGCATAAGCGTTATGTTAACCTGGCATGCCCAGCTCATTTGTACTCCAACCAGCTCCATCTCACTCACCCCATGCAAAGTTGTATTTCTGCGGGGCCCACTGGGGTACTGGAACAAGAAGAAAGTCCACTGTGAGATGCAAGTGTCACTGACTGTGCGCCATTGCCTGGATACATAACGCTGTCCATCTGTGATGAGAGAGCTCGATGAACTGGAAATATTCGCGGCGACCGAATGATTGGCAACTATGGCGAGCATAGAGATGAGCGTGGACGACGCATCAAGCATCTCAACACTGGTTTTTTCGGTTTATATATCCCGAACCGTGGGAGCGTGTTGTTAATTCCTCGCTCCTCGTTTTGGACCGCAGGTTCACACCTGCCGTTGAACTTTTGGTGTTAAGTATGAATGATCCCTGCATAATTAGGTGCCATATCACAGGTTAGTCATAAACTACTTGTTGTTAAGGTTATCGTTTCCTGCTACTGCTTCTATAAAAGTACTCCTGTAGATACTTAGTAGTTTGAGCATCGATGGTGGTACATAGCTGCAGTGATGGAGCTTGAACGATTTTGCAAGGGGGCCAATCAGTTTGAGGATATAGGAAAGAGGGACTAATAATCTGTATACTTTTTGCCAAACAAGTCTTCAAACCATGGACTTTCTATGCAATTTTCTAAAACCAAAAGGGGCCATGGCCACCTTTGGCCATGACAAAGCTAAAAAAATTTGCCGGCACCCGTGCTGATTGGTACTAGCTTAGTTACTGACAAAAATTTCTAGCCCATCTTCTCACCAGGGTGTGGCCGTCCATTTTCGCCGTGTGTCAAGTTATGGCCAGCAACCAAGCAGGCCTTAAATTTTCAATCTATCTATAATAGATGTCCGCACCTAGAAAAAATCTATAATGGATGTCTAATTAGGCTCACCGATAAAAATAATCCAGCTATTCAGCTCAAGGAAAAAGGCATAGCTTTCTAGATAATGATCCATTTTGTTATCTATCTTTTCTCTTCTTATTTCTTCTTCAAGAAGGCATTTGGGAAGGCGCAGCAGTCATGCACAGTCATGCACGAGAGTGGGCATTCAGATAACGTAGTTGAATTAGCGGTGTTGCCCAAGAAGACCACGGCTCTCTCTGAAAGAATTTTTTGATGCTCCCTCCAGTGCACCCAGTGCACCCGGCGTCCTTCCATGATTTGGATCTTATTCCTCAGAAATTTATTAATCCCGGTGGCGAAGCCAGTTTCTCCTGTTTCGCTGTTTGTCATGTTACTCTCCGTATGGGGGTCCACTTGTGTGCCGTACGGAGCCAAGTGATCTGTACCTATATGTTGCAGAGGTCCATGCATTTTTCTTCTTTTTCTTGTGTCCGGAAGCTGCAAGGTGCGTGCGATGGGAAGAGCCAGTGCCGGTGCACGCGGACTTGTGTGCCAAGAAAACTAGGCAAAAAGCAGCAAAAACCCAGCTAAAAATTGAGCAGTTAGCTATGCTTTTTGTCCAGCAAGAATCCTAGCCACTACACGGAAAAAGTGTCTGAATTTCGGCTGTGCTCCTCCTGAACTTGGACTTGTGCTGCCAAAAGTTGAGACAGTGCTAGCAGGAATTGGCATGTTCTCCATCTCGTCTTCTTTGTGAGTGGAAATTTATGTTAAGGAAATTATTAAACAGCAAAACTCCTGAGTGTTACCTGCATAGCACTTTATGTTAAGGAAATTATTAAACAGCAAAACTCCTGAGTGGAAATGGCAACCACAGAGCATCACCAGCCGTGTGGAATCTATTATGAGACGCGCCTGATGGATTTTGCGCCAAGTACAGCGCCTCGGACCGCTTCAACTGATGTTCCAGGAAGATTCACAAAATCGGATTCATCCACTATTTTTCTTGGCTGGGTTCAGGCTAGCAACCTGGATAAACTAGTTTAGAGCCAAAGTGCTTAATCTATATACTGTCTAGCTAGCTGGAGGAATAGTATAGTATCACTGATGGAGCTAAAGGTATAGAGCTTAGATTGTAACACGTATGTAACATCCAAGACAAGAAAGAAAAGATTGCTCCGAAAGTTGAACTGTTGACTCGCATCCGTGTGCGCACTGGTCTGGCGTGCCGGTGAATATACAATCCCGTTGTTTTGTGATTAGCACGTAGGCCACGAATCACAAAATTGAAAAATTGCGACCTTCATTCCGTTTGCTTGCTCCAATATATTGACTGATGACTACGCGAGACTCTGCAGCAGGTTTAAGATAGGTAACAGAGTAAACTGTGCTTTGATATGTAGCAGTGCCTTTTTATAACCTGATATGTGACAGCCTGCCAAAATTCACGCACCTGAAGTTGACGAGGAAATTCACCTGCCGTGGCAAATGGATGGCAAGCAGTAGCTACTGTTTCAACATCAACCCCGAAATGTGCATCATGCAGTACAGTGTCCTTTGTCTGATGCTCCTCCGATGGAATGAAACATTGGTGCACTTGCCCACACGGTCTGCATAAACAAAAGCACTCAGGGTGAGAGCAGGAATAATCCATTGTCCGGAGACACACCGGGCAATACTTTGCTGTTCTTTTCTGTAGTAGAATATACTTGACCAATTCTTTTTTCGAGGACACTCCTTAACCAATTCTAGCCAGCTCTCTACAGCCAATAGGGCATCCAGAGGAATCGATCACAGAAATGGAAGTATCCTACCTATCCTTCAGTTGGTTTGAATTTGCATTCTTATCCCGGTGTGCTTCCGAAGCATACTCGTCTGAGTTGCCTTGAGTGTAGACTGCTAAACCGGCTCATGGCAGTCAGTAAATAGACTATTCTGCTTCTTCTGTGTTCAGGAGTTAAATGACATTGACACTGATAGTAGTAATATTTTGTCATATAAGGGGCTAGTGGGATAAACCATAGAAGGGGCACTTTAGATATTAATCTTTCAAGAAAAAGTAATATTTTGTCATATATGAGAGTGAAATTTCACCATCGCAAAGGTTCACCTTCTCCTACCATCCCACGTGGAGCCCATTAGCATGAATCGCAGAGCAAATCTAACGGTGAGAATTCGGTGCCTCCACCCCCCCCACCCCCGAGGCACCTTTGGTTTTGTATTTCCCAATTGTATAGTATATCGAAACAGAAAAAAAAAATTTGAACAAACTAATGGAACCACAATCATTTATGAATCATCATCCACAACTTAAAAAAACAACGAAGGCATCGTTAACATTCAAGAGAGAATTTATACACCAATATCGTTAGATTTATTGTTACTTTTTTATATGAAACAGAGGTAACTAGAAGAAAAGGGCCCATATGCAAATACAGCAAATTATAAAGGTTATAAGCGTGCAGATTTCCTCCCCTCCCATTTTTAAGGCCAAGCTAGCAATGCAGCTGGTGATTTATTTTTTTTGTTTTTGAAAGGTGCAGCTGGTGTTTATAAAAGGCATTCCCTCCAGCCCATCCTCCCACAAACCCACACAGAACCCCTCCCCTCTCCTCCCTGCCTCCCCCAGCTAGCTCTAGCTACTCATCTTCTTCGCACATGCAACCATATCTTCAGCTAGCTTCTCTCCGTCTCGCCACCACCGTCCCTCTCCCGGGGAAGCTTCTCGCCATCCCGGAGGCCATGCCCGCCATGGCCGCCTATATAGCTCTCTGGGCCGTGCCCTCCTCGCCGCGCTGCTCCACTGGGCGTACCGGTGGTGCCACCCCAAGGCCAAAGGCCAGCTCCCCCCGGGCTCCATGGGCATCCCTCTCCTCGGCGAGACGCTGCAGTTCTTCGCGCCCAACCCAACCAACGACCTCTCCGATTTTGTGAGGGAGAGGGTGAAGAAGTACGGGAGCATCTTCAAGACGAGCATCGTGGGGCGGCCCGTGGTGGTGTCGGCCGACCCGGACATGAACTACTTCGTGTTCCAGCAGGAGGGGAAGCTGTTCGAGAGCTGGTACCCGGACACCTTCACCGAGATCTTCGGCCGCGACAACGTCGGCTCGCTCCACGGGTTCATGTACAAGTACCTCAAGACGCTCGTGCTCCGCCTCTACGGCCAGGAGAACCTCAAGGCCGTGCTCCTCGCCGAGACCGACGCCGCGTGCCGCGGCAGCCTCGCCGCGTGGGCGGCGCAGCCAAGCGTCGAGCTCAAGGAAGGCCTCTCCACGGTACGCGACGCGAACCAGATCGCATTGATTGATTGATCGGAATTCATGTCTTTGTTGTTGTTTCGACGCCTGCTTGTTAACGCGAATTGATTGCTTCTTCATCAAATTTTCAGATGATATTTGATCTCACCGCCAAGAAGCTGATCGGCTACGAGCCGTCCAAGTCGTCGGAGTCCCTAAGGAAGAATTTCGTGTCGTTCATTCGCGGGCTCATATCATTCCCTGTCAACATCCCCGGCACGGCCTACCATGAATGCATGGAGGTAATAACACGCAGTGACTCTCTGCGAGAGCATAAACCTCAAACTGCACCGTACACAAACAGTTCGCACATGTGCGAAGCAAGTAGTAAACTAATGAGCACGCGCGCGCGGATGTACCCACACCCGTGTGATAGCTGCTGAGCACATGCAATTCAATTCCAGAAATCTCTCAAGGAATATCAATTTTCTGACCGATCAACTTGTGCCGGTGCAACAAACAACAGGGGAGGAAGAACGCGATGAAGGTGCTCAAGAGCATGATGAAGGAGCGGATGGCCGATCCGAACCGCAAGTGCGAGGACTTCTTCGACCACGTGATCCAGGAGCTCCGGAGGGAGAAGCCGCTGCTGACGGAGACCATCGCGCTGGACCTCATGTTCGTGCTCCTCTTCGCCAGCTTCGAGACCACGGCGCTGGCGCTCACCATCGGCGTCAAGCTCCTCACTGATAACCCCAAGGTCGTCGACGCGTTAAGGGTAAGCATATTAAAGCTGCCGTCTCAGCCAGCAGAAAGTGCAAGAAATCGAAGCAGAGCTGACCGAGCAAATCTTCTTCTTGTGTGTGTGGTCGAGCAGGAGGAGCACGACGCGATCGTCAGGAACCGGAAGGACCCGGATGCCCCCGTCACGTGGGCAGAGTACAGATCCATGAAGTTCACGAACCAGGTGAGCCTACCCCCTGACACACTGCACCCCTAGCTTGCTTAACCTTCCTACTAGTACGTGCAACTCTGCGCGAGATGCCCTGTTAAGACAGTAAGTACAGTATTACTAATGCTATATAGAATATAAGCGAGTGGCCAATTGCGAGCCAGTGCAAGAATCTTGGAACTGCAAGCAAACAAGGCCCAAACTTCGAGGATGACAGATAATCTTTGTTAACTGTACAGTACAATAGGAGAACTATCACGATCAAATTTGATTATTAATTCACCAGAGATGAGTTAAAAAAAAGGTAGAATAGGAAAAGGAATCAAAACATAAGGTCCTAATTTTGCCACACGGTAGATGCCTGCTTAAGTTTCTGAATCGTTGATGTACCGAAAACTGACGCCTCTGTTGTCCCTGTCTTTCCGCACTCCTAGCTTGCTTAGCCAAAGTTCCTACGAGTACGTGCAACTGCGCAGGATGCCCTGTTAAGACAGTAATACTAGTGCTAGAATAAGCAAGTGGCCAATTGCGAGCCAGTGCAAGAATCTTGGAGCCTGCAAGTAAACAAGACCCAAACTTCGAGGATGATAGATAACATTTGTTAATTAGAGTATGAGAACTATCACGATGAAATGTTATTATTTCGAAATCTCAGGTTCTAAATTTGCCACACGGTAGATGCATGCTTAAGTTTCTGAATCTTGATGTACCAAAAAACTGACGCCTCTGTTCTCCCTGTCTATCTGAAGGTCATCATGGAGATGGTGAGGCTCGCAAACATCGTGCCAGGAATTTTTCGGAAGGCCTTGCAAGACGTTGAGATCAAAGGTACACATCACGAATGCCATGCTGCACATGGCGTCTCTTGTTCGCCTACAAGAAAACGTTATCTTCCCCCAAGTTGCGTGGAACTGAACTCTGTGCTGTATTTTTGCGACGTTGGCAACAGGCTATACAATTCCGGCAGGATGGGGTATCATGGTGTGCCCACCGGCAGTGCACTTAAACCCTGAAATATACGAAGATCCGCTGGCCTTCAATCCATGGAGGTGGCAGGTTCGTCGTCTTTGATATCTCTGCACCTAGTACTCTATTCTGCATCTTTCATGTATAGAAAACATTCAACATCACGTGTAGGTGTTTAGCCGTCAGTGTTGTCTCCGGCGATTAGGAATTGTGATGGTCTGATCTGCTCACCGAAGTTGCATATATTCTCCACTCAAGTCTCACCATTAGAACAGAGAAATCTCAGAATACTTTAACCAACTGCAAGCAGAGTCCAATAATTAGCAGAGTGATTAGTATAAGATCGTGAGGCTCTGATGACTGATCCCAAGTACCAACTTGGCCAATGAGATCAAGGGAGAATTCTTTTTTTTTTTGCGAGGAATCAAGGGAGAATTCGTTTGGTGTCTGAATCCCCGAACCATCGCAGAAGCTTCCTTGCTTAGTACTAGTATAACAACAAGGTCAAAATGGCAGCAGAGTGTAACTCGGTAACAAGAGACAACTGTGTGCAAATCTGCCAAGTATAAAACCATGCGCAGAGTGCTTGATTCACTTATTGTCTGAACATTGTTTAATTGTTTGTTTCGGGTGTGGCATTCGAGTCAGACAGTTTCTCAATCCGGTAGCTGAACCGTGTGCTATTTCACCGATTCCTAGAAAAAGATAAGAATGAACAATGGGTTGCAGTACGATGCAATCTTCAAGCTGCATTCTGCCTTGCCCATCCTACAGCATAAATATATATCATATATGCGTATGTTTGAAACATTGTTAGGAAAAAAATAAAGGGACAGCATCACATGCATCTTCTACGTTGGGAAGAAAAATTCTGAAACATTGACTCTAAACTGGTTGTTATCTCAACAGGACAAACCTGAAATCACCGGTGGAACGAAGCATTTCATGGCCTTTGGAGGTGGGCTTCGGTTTTGCGTTGGGACTGATCTTAGCAGAGTCTTGATGGCAACATTCATCCACACTTTGGTTACAAAATACAGGTACCATCTCTTACTAATGATATATACTGTCAATATATCTTGTTCCGTAAAACGAAAAAAATCTGACAATTACCTTTTCTACTTGTCAGTTGGAGAACAGTAAAAGGAGGGAACGTAGTCCGGACCCCCGGTCTCAGCTTTCCAGATGGCTTCCACATCCAGCTTGCCCCTAGAAGCTGAAATTAACCCGTTTTTGATCTCTGGGCTGTTTGGTGCTTGCAGCTGAACACAAGATTGTCTATGTAAAGATATGGGTTTTTTAGGTATATTAGGGACGCAAGCAAAGGATGAAAGCATATACTTAGTCTAGTGTTAGAATAGACATCCCTAGTTAGTGGAGCAGTCATATTACCAAGTACTACCTCTAATCCTTGAAAGGGGTTTTTGTACTCTGGTTGTTTGTAACTCTTTGTTTCCCATATGGTTAGTAATCTACCCATGTGTTGTATGTATATCGTCTTATAAATATACGTGTCTGATCTCTGATGAATCAAGGATAAGTTTATGGCGCCACGGTTAAATCTTCCAGGTATTCCCTGCTCGTTCAGACAAAGGAACTATTGACTGAAACAGCCCGGTCGTCAAAATAGCAGCCGCAGTACTGTCAAAAATGCTGTTACGCCTCACGACGAGCTAATAGCAGTACAGCACCCGTAGCAACGCAAGGCAAGAAACCCTCTACAGATTTAAGAAAAATAATTATTTGCTGCAGACAATAAGAATTTGATTGAACTGCATGATGTTGCAGTCCTTGCTGTGACCTGACAGGCTGATAGGACAGTCTCGAATTGCCACTGTCTATCTATGAGCTTTGCACGCAATCAGCCAATGCCCACAAGTCAACAGGATCTCCGAAGGAGATCTCTTCCAACTGGAAATCGTTCAGACATGCTGGTTTGATGTCTGCCTGTGTGACCTGTAGAGTATAGTCATCTTTGCGTGCTTCACTGCATAACAAAAGGCGTAGACAACAGAAGCCACTACGTTATTAAATTCTGGTTGGCAAAAAAAGAGAAGTTATTCAATTCTGACGGGGTTCAGGCTCGATAAAAGAATGGTGCACCAGTGGGGGATTTATTATGCGATCTCGGGATAAAATTGTGTAGACATGCCAGCGACAGGATCTCGCCCATGGAGACAAAATCGAAGGATAGAGATCTCGCTATCCAGCAGCTCACACAACAACACAAGAGGCCTGTAGCGACGGTTGAAAATGGCGTGTAGCGGCAGACCAGGCCGCCCGTCGCTACGCAATTGTCGCTAGAAATAGACAGACTGTCTATTTCTTATTCTTTTTGTTAGCCCCATCGGCTGTGTTCGCACCGTGGTCATTGTTCCTCTTATAACGACTGCGTTTGCACCTTGGGCATCTCACGGCGTCCGCATACTCTTTCCGATACAAGATGCAATAATTTAGACACGCATGAATCTTTTGGACGCCCAAGAAAAATGAAGACAATAGCTTCTTCGCGAGGTAGGTGCTCCTAGGCATGAGTTTGCCTTCGGCAGCATATTAGAAATCATCTCCAATAAATTGGTGAAACTTGTGTCTGACCACCCATTAGTGACCTTCAGTTTCATTAGCTCAAGAACACTACGCAATAGAGTAAATTGTTCATCACAACCCTTTGCTTTCTCGTAGAGAAGCTCTTTTGCTGCCTTCTCAACTGTATCCATATTGTCAAGCCCTTTCGTTGTACCAATATTTTCGAACACTTGAGGTTCCATGTGTCGCAACATGTCAACATCAAAATCAGAGTCCACATCCGTAGCGGTGGTGCTACCATGACACTCTGTTGCAGTTATGTCAACAGTAACCTCAACTTCCTCATCATCATTTCGAACATCATCAACAGCATCCGACTCACCAATCTCAGTGTCCTCTTCACCATGTCTTGTCCATGTCGTGTACCCCTCAACGAAACCCCTCTTAACCAAATGTGATTTGATTACATTCATATCTGTCCAGAGCTTTTCATTTTTGCAGTCAACGCATGGACAATATATGTCTGTCGTCCGGTCAAGATGAGCATGTTGTTCAGCGTAATGGATGAAGTTAGAGAGCTTTTCCAGAAACAACAATCCCACTCTTGGTGCCTCGTACATCCAAGATCTATCCTCCATTGATGATATTCCTATGACAAAGAAAAATAAACAAAAAAACCGAAATGAGTCTTTTTTCTCTAATTTAATACACTCAAAGATCAAATAAAGCATAACAAAGAAATTAAATTTGACAAACAAAATAAATCTCCCTCCCTCCCTCTCTCTCTCTCTCTCTCTCCCTCTCCCTCTCCCTCTCTCTCTCCCACACACCC
>LAPY01002794.1:25982-44254 GCA_000970635.1 Eragrostis tef
GAAGAGGTGCGCCCGGTACACGCCCGCGCCGTCGCCGTAGCGCCGCCGCTTGGCCTCGACGAAGCCGTCGGGGCGGCGCGCGAGCTTGAAGTGCCAGAGCAGCGCGAGGCTCTCGCCGACGAAGGGGAGGCCCATGTGGCCCGGCGGGAGCCTCGCGCGACGGCGGCGCCGGAATTGCTTGAGCGCGAAGACGGCGCAGTGGGCGGCGTCTTTGCAGTGCCAGACGGCCAGCGCGAGCAGCGGGACGGCGCCGAGGAGGAGGCCCAGCCACCACGCCCAGTCCGCGGCGTGCATTTTCTGTGCAAAATGTACAGCCAGGCACACAATACTCTGCAAATGCACGCCGAGCACGTACGTGTTCCATGTATATGACGATAAGCAACAGCATCTCACATCAGCGAGCTGAAACATTCCATGTAGCAGATGCTCTCGGCTCAGGAAGCGCATTGGGCAAGCTAAAACGAGGGCAAGCCTGGTGCAGTGAACAGCTGAATATATGTTGCACGGGTATATGCTTCTGTTAGGGGGGATCTCGGTGCACTAAACATCCAAAACTAGAAAATGAGAGACATGTGTACCGGGATCTAGAACGGCGCACTTGTTAAGGGGACCTCGGTGTGGAGTGTGAACTGTAGTATGTAGATTGATCATCGGCTGATGGAGTACATGTACAACGGCATACTTCTCATAATACTGATTTATATAGCAAATGTATGTGCTTGCATTTGGGTGCCATATAGTGCTATCTATTATATAGTTCATGCTATTTGGCTGATTCCTTAATTAGGCAAAGAGACGACCATCACGATCCGGCTCGATGAAATAATGGAGATAATAAAATTTGGCACTGCATTATTACCTCTAGAAAAAGAAAGAAAGAATAGTTTCTTATTTATCGTGTCTGTTCCCCATCATTTTCGTAGGCCTTAATTAGAGTTCAGATTTGGACTTACTCAGGAAACAAAAATTAAATTCGTTGCCAAACGAGCATATTATATGCCAACAAGCGTGACGTGTGAACAACTTCATAATAGTTGCACGGGTATATGCTTCTGTTTTTGTTCATGTTTTTGTGCGCGTTCCTGTTTAGGTAGGTTAAAAAAAATTCAACTTGCAAGTACTCAGTTTGTTCTGAAATTGTTGTCGTTGTTGACGTTTTAAGTTACTTTTGACCATTCATCTCATTTTTTTTGAAAACCGTATATTTGTTATGATTTATTTTATCACTAAAACAATTAAAACATAACTTAGAAATTTGCATATTTAAGATCATATTTAAATAAAATAAACGGTTAAACATAACTTAAAAATTTAGCAGCGATAATAATTTAACGTAGGAGTACTCATTACTCCATTTTTGCATTCAAACAAGTTATTCTAATGCCATCGGTAGTCGGTGTCCTGGCAAATACGGCTAAGCCAGGCACATGCGTCAGCTGCAATCAAGCAGCCCCCGCGTGCGTACTGAGATCACTCTGGAAACGACATTAGTTTTTTTTTTTTTGATAAGTTTGTGCCTGAAAGCATACCCCAAAAACAGAACATCCCAGAGTGGGTGTGGATTACAACGCTCCTAAAGAGCAGAGTACATATTACTACGTGGTAGACAATAGTCGACGGGCTGGTTTTCAAAGTGTCGTCGGGAGGGCCTCGCTTAATACAAGCATGAGGTTGATCGAGGAGTGATCCTCCTGAATGAACGATCATCGTCGGTGAAGCTAGATTTGGTTGTAGTTCAGCCAGACGCATGTAGGAGGTGGCACTACCTCTAGTTGGCGGCACACGAAAAGCCAGACATTCTGTAGCCGAGTCGCTGCGAGCTGAGCACCCGTAGCGGTCGTCGTCTTTCAAGACTCGAGTACGGAGTTTCGTCGAGGACATCAAGGATTCAGGTACCATGGAATGAAGCCTGAAGAATTGTCACGAGTACTCTGCAAAAGACATGATACACAGAGGAGCACACACACAATCTCAACATGTAGCGGGACACGTATGTGGGAGAGACACTGCATGCCTGCCACGTTGTGGCCGTCGTTGAGCACACACGTGGCCGGAGTGGTCGTCTCCGAGGGAAGAAGAAAGCTATTGTGCAGCTTATCGCCGGCCGAGAGACTGAGCAAGTTACCGTAGTGACGGCATGTAGGAGATCAGCTAATTCATCACCCGAGATGGGCAACGACGCCAGGCAGGTGCTCGGCGAGTGGGCCGAGGGGCGGGTGTCGGCTTGGCGAAGGTGGTGGCGGAGAGGTGAGCCTGACCCGTCAGAGGAGGAGGAGAAGACGCGTCGTCCTCGTGGAGGTCGCACTCGATGGAGTCCTGCGGCGCCTGGATAGAGCGGAGGAAGAGCCGGCACGGAGGTGATTGGTGCGCGGCGAGGCCTGATCCGGGCACTTCGCCACCAGATTCCGCACTTAGAGGCGCGGATCTGGCGACGGACAGCCGGAGGAGAGCTTGAATGCCGACAATGGAGATGGGGGGCGACGGCAGGGGAGGAACTATTGCTACTTTATTCAGGGCCTTCTCCAACTCGAGGACAACACCAAAGAGGCTGGCGACGAGGAGCAACAGCTCGATGCCGACGGCCATGGCCGGCCTGAGGCGGAGAAGAACACGGCGGCACATAGCCCACTAATACAACCACGAGAAAACCAAAGCTACTAAACTACCTACAGCTACGGGAGGTGGGGGGCTTCCCTCTCCTTTCCACCTCCGGCGAGTTCGCTGGAGGGAGAGGAGGGGGGGCCAGCGACGGCGACGGTGGAACCCTAGCGCGCTGGTTCGGGGCGAGAGCAGGGAGAGCGAAATGCTGGGGTGATTGCAGCCGGGGGGGGGGGGGGTGTATTCCGGACTTGATTTGTTTATTTAGCCCCAGATAAGTGTTATAAAACTGATTTATACTCTTTGTGCCAAATTACATTTTAGCTTTGGTCAAAATCAAACATCTTATCTTTGTTTCACCATGGTCATTTGCTTTTTTATGTTGTCAGGTAACCGCAAATATTTGAAACTGGCCTAACTGTTCATGCTTGTCTTGGTTCAATCAATCGGTTGACATTGCCATATTGATTAGTTAGGCCAGTTTCAATGGACACTTTCATCTCACATTTTTCTCGAGTGCCACATCAACCTTTTGATCTTGTTTTGTGTAATGAAATTGTATCTCTTAGTGCACAATTTTAAGTCACACTTTCATATGCTTGGCTGAACATTAAATTGATGCATGAAGATATGATCAAATATACCACACAATTTTGTAGCCACACGAAGTGCAGAGTTATTCAAATGTTTATTTGAATCGCAGAGTTACCATTCAAGTTACCATTGCGACAAAAATGTCACCCTGTACTAGTGTTTCTACCATTCAGTACAAAGTGTTTTTTTTTGCAGTCTCGCATTATTCACCTGAAAAGATCATAGTGAAATTTCCAAGAGACTTGAAAGTGTCAAACTGAATTCTAATTGAAGTATACTTGAGAATGACACTGAAAAACTGAATACTTGAGAATATAGTATGTAAATGGTTAGTGGCGGAGCTAGACTTGGAGCTTGGGAGGGGCAAGGCAAGTTGTATTGCTCAGATTTTAAGAATAGGAGGGGCCAATCAGTAAGATTATTTGCAAAATCTAATGGTAGATATTGAAGTTTACTGTAAAATTTTAGATCATAGATGGGGGGGGAGGGGGGGGGGGCATGGCCCCTGCCAGCCCCCCTTGCTCTGCCCCTATAAATGGTTGATGGCGGGGAAACGGTCCTCGTTTTCCTCGTCAAGAGAGACAAGTTTAAATTTAAATTGAATTTAAAGCGTCTTGTAGAAAATCAGAATTGCGAGTTCATACTTCCATAATTCTTACAATACATAAAAACTATGTTATTTATATCTCCAATGGAGAAAACCCATGATTAAGAGTTCCAACATATAAAAGGGAAAATTACATAGTGGTTGCACCATACGGCTAGCTATTACAAACTATGAAAAGGAAACAAAACGCGTTCAGTCTTGTCGGATGAATGCTTGCCGAAGAGCTTAAGATATCTTCATGTATTGACATATGACTTAAGCATGGATCTGATTAGGCATATCTGCTAGTTATGGCTTTCAGCAGAATAGCAGATCGAAGTGTATAATCTTGGGGAATTTGTAATATGGCCAAGTGATCTTGGAATTAATTCACTTAGCACATCATAGATACTTTTTCAAGGCATGGTGTTCCATGGAGAGATCATGCTCGTGGAGCAGGATTTCCATGGTATTTGATTATTTCACTATACAATTTTGTACATGTATGCAGTGAGAATATATTTAATTTTGTTTTGTATTCTAGCCATCTTGGCATGCATTTCTTAGATATGATGCAACTATACGGCTATCTATTTTATTTCTTTGACATGGTGTTCCTGAAGATGGAACTGACATGATTAACATGTGCTAGTACTTTTTACAAGCCTAGTGTATTTTTCATGGATGCAAGACAACTGTATGCAGAATTAGCAAGTCATCTTTAGCTAATGAAATTGTGTATGCATCACCACAAATTATTGATTTGATTGTGCTAGTGTCGATGTAATATCCTGTATAAGGGATACATCAAGCGAGCAGAGTTTTAGTGTTTTAAACATGAACACTCCAAATTTCTTATAGGAGGCATGTCGCTACTCTCATACTAACATAGTATCAAAGAACCTATGCGCCAGAGAGTAATATATCTGTAGCACTTGATCTCTAGTTTGTCAGAGATATGTGCCTAAGTTTAGTAGAGGGTACATTTTATTTATTTCACTTTAATCTTCACTGATGACTTGAAAGTCAGGCAGTTTGGGCATACAAACCAGACGAGTTTGATCTGGGGCCATTGCATGAACTAGCATATAAAATGCACATGTATGTGTGGAATGCAGATGACAACATTTTATCTTTAGATTTGACTAGGCTAAAGCTAGTACTGTCTATTTGAGAATTTAGTACTGAACATGTAACAGGATGCGGCATGCGAGATCGTTTTTACATGATTAAAGGGGCAGCAGTTAGCTTGTGTGCTAAGCATGATGCAAACCTGATGTCATGAACGCAAATTAGCCGGATATGACTTTGATGAAATCATTTCATTTTTAAATCAATAAACATACATAGTCATTCTGCCTATGATGCTGATCGTTTGATTTTATATGCAGGAATATGGCCTGTGAAGCTAGCTGTTCGTGTTTATACAGCAACGGCATGAACCAGGCAGCACCCTGCCTGTGTGCTAAGCATGATGAGATGATGATATCATGTATGCAACCTTGCCGGATGAAACATTTTGTATTTCGATTTAACTTTGATGCAGATAAGCAGGATGCAGACTATAGCAACTGCCGTTGTTTGTCTTAGCAAAACTGAGATTATAACACTCAGAATCTGGAGACGATCAGATGCAAAAACACACCTACGCATGATGCAATTGCAATGTACGATACTCTTTTCTTATCAATTTCTTTACAACACTCTCGACGGGAACAAAAATAGAAGGAACCGCCATATAAAGAGCAGTTCGGATCAACATGTTCCGGCACTATTTTGCTTGGCCGACTCATGGCAGGTATTGGCGATGAACGCACAACAAGTGCACGGAGTGCAGAGGCTTTTTTGGTCAGTGCCTGTTCCTGATTCGTATCAATGGACCGAACCGTAGAAACAGAGCACTCTTCCCATCCTGGTTTGTATCAATGGACCAAACCGAAGATCAGGGCCTTCGTCATCTAGCCGTGATCTGTATCGATGGATCAGAACGATGGCGAGGGCTTGATGTTGCCCCCTGCTTTGTATCCGAAGATACTAGCAGGAAGGCAGGCGAAGCACCAGCGAGAGGCCGGCGAGAGCAAGAACTAAGAAAACTCCTTAATTTGAAGGACGGAGAAGAAGCGGATGCGTGTCGGCGGTTGTGCCGAACGCTCACCTTGCGGAGCCTCTCATCGACGCAGCAGCGATGCAGGTGCTTTTCTTTCTGGGCTCTCTCTTTCTCTCTCGGCGCTGCGGTGGATGCTTTGCGGATGAGCGGCGAGTGTTTCCGGCGGCCTGGCGGTGGTGCGATTTGCGATGGTGTGTGTGTGATTTAGGAAGCGAGAATGCGGGGGAGCGGGCGAGATATTTTGAGTGGGAGTTCGCGGCAACAGCGGCCACGACTGGAGTCGTGCGCGCGCGTCGGGCGATTTGGGGAGACGTGCAGTGCAGTTGACTGAAAACTTCCCTGGCTAATGTGATCGCACCTCGGGCTTTTAGCGGTGGAAGTTTATTCATGACCGGCTGCCAGGTGGGGCAGCCTGACCTCCGAGATATTTTCTACTGGCTTGTTCATTCGTTAATTTCATGGGTTTAGGCGGCAACAGTTTGCAAATGGCGTAAGACCCGGAAGTATGGAGATATTTTTATTTGGTCAGCAAAATATCTTTGTTTTGCAATTGTAGCGCGCGCTCTGGTTTCTTGGACGGAAAGGCTATAGAGCCGACTCCAAACACCGACTCTGGTACGACCGAACGGCGTGGCTGACGGTCTACCATGTGGTGTAAACGAATACGGTCGAATACACGTCGGACTGATAAAATCTCACTATAAGCCAAGAATGAGCCCATCGTATTCCTAAACTGACGTGCCTTATCAACTTATCTATTCTGCACCCTCTAACCCTAAGATATCTGTAAGATAATATGGCTCGCAATGATCACGGTGGGTCGTGTCTCCGTGTTTATATAGAAAGACAATTACAGAAGTTTGTTTACAATATGCGTAGCCAGTTCATGATTTGATCTACACGTCTAGAGATGTCTTACCGCACAAGGTAAGCACAACTATTCTATCTCTAACAGAATATATTCTAGAACATTTAACACCCTTCCTCAATCAAGACGGGATGAACACAAGTTCAGATTGTTACGAAATCTAACAAGTAGCTGTGTAAGCAGTGGCTTTGTCATGATATCGGCAAGTTGATCCTTAGATGACACATACCGCACCTTCAAGAGTTTGCTAGCAACCCTTTCTCTCACAAATCACAAAATGGTAATCCACTTCAACATGCTTAGTTCTTGTATGAAACAGTGGATTGGCAGCAAGATATGTTGCAGTTATATTAATTGTCACACCATAAACTGGGAGCTCGTCTTTGTGAAATGCCAAGTTCACGAAGCAAAACCTATATCCAAATTACTTCTGCAGTAGCATTTGCTACAGATTTGTACTCTGCCTCTGTATTTGATCTTGATATTGTTGGTTGCTTCTTAGAACTCCATGACACAAGATTTGGCCCCATAAACACTGCATACCCGCCTGCACTTCTCCTATCATCAACATAGCCAGCCCAGTCTGCATCTGAAAATGCGCTAATAAATAATGAAGTGGATTTTCGTATTACTAGCCCAAGTGTGGACGTGTCATTCAAATATCGAAGAATCCTCTTAACAGCTACCTAATGTTCTTCTGAAGGTGAAGCCAAGAACTGACATATTTTGTTTACACTAAAAAGCAATATCAGGCCTAGTGTGCATCAAATATTGTAGAGCACCTACCACGCTTCGATATTTGGTAGTATCTTTTTCCGAAAGTTTCTTACCAACATACCTTGAGAGCCTTTTTTGTTGCAACCATAGAAGTAGCAGCACCCTTAGCCTTTGTCGTATTTGTTCTGGCAAGAAGATCAGCAATGTACTTCTGTTGTGTCAATACAAGACGACCATGAACCTTGTTGACGTGAATACCAAGAAAGTAACTAAGATGCCCCAAATCCTTGACAGCGAAATCTTCTTGCAATTTACTAAGTAATTTGTCAGTAGCTGAAGATGATGAACTAATGATAATGATGTCATCAACATACACAAGCATGTACATCTAAACACCTCTTTTATTGAAGACTAGTAAAAATGCACGTGCGCCACGCACGTGTCCGCTCAAATCACTTGACAGGACTTTATCGTAAATAAAAATAATATGATGTACCGTGTACGTATTATAAAAAAACACACTTCTGACACATCATTTGATAAAATAATATCTAAGTTGCAATATATTACAATGCATGAACATAATGGGCATTAATAACATCACATAAACCAAATTTGGACAAAAAGAGAGAATATGAGCCTTTATTACAATAGCTCAGAAAATAAGAAGTATCACAAAAAAATGAGACAAGTCTTACAGGAGATAAAATCATGTGTTAGAGTTGGAAGTACCTATAGAGGGCCTAGGCAGCAGTCATTTCTTTTCTAGTCCTTGTTCATGATACAGAGACCCAAATATGATACATCTCACATCAACACTCATAGCTAGCGCTGCAAGTCACCTGGAGTACATTCATCAGAGCTGAACGTAGGTAGTTTCACAAATTATATACTGAAACAAACCCCATAACTAATTATCTCTACTGGACCTACATTCCAACATGGTGCTTGAAGGAAAATGAAACCCTCTGTACATCTTGAAATCCTGAAGCTAAGAGGTATCTACTTCCTTTTGTTTTTCTTCCTTTGTTGTTTCTGTACTCAGACACCTCCTCCACAACATTCAGACAAATGCTTTGGGGCTGTTCGTTTCAGAGGCTAAAATTTTAGCCCCTGTTACATCAAAAAGAATTTTGTCATTTAAAAATATTAAATAAAGTCTAATTACAAAACCTTTTTAGGGATGGAGGCTAATTTACGAGACGAATCTAACGAGTATAATTAATCTATGTTTCGCTATAGTGCTGCTACAGTAACCATCTTCTAATTACGTCTTAATTACCCTCATTAGATTCGTCTCGGAAATTAGCCGAGAGGCTCTGCAATTAGTTTTGTAATTAGACTTTAATTAGTACTCCTAAATGGCAATATTCTAAATGGTTAAATTTTAGCCAAATAAACGAACAGACCCTTAATTTTAAAAGTGCCAAAAGTTTGATTCTATGACGCTGCAATTTTAAAACAATTCTTGGTCTCATTTAACAGGTAACAGGTTCAACAGAGAGACATATTTGCTATGTATATTTCAAAAAAATTCCACGAAACATATCATGCAGTCATTGCAGTGAGCAATGAGCATGTTCTGCAGTAGAAGCCTTATGCATCAGTACTATAGAATATGGTTTGTGTACATGTTTTGCAGTATAGAAGCATTAGGCTACAGTACCAAAGAAATTCAAAAGTAATAAAAAATATCTAGAAGCAACAATTTACTAAAAATAATATATTCTGCTTACAATAAAAAAACATGAATTAGAAGTTTTGGCTGACATGATCAGCGGCAACATCTCATATTGATAACATCATCCAAGAAAAGAAAAGACTTCTAGCTAATCACGCTCAATTTCAAACCTAGAAAAGAATAGTTCACATTACCAGGAAGACATCAACATGCAACAGCCGACAGGTTTGGAGGTTAAGTCAGCTATTGCCTTTGTTCCAGACATACTCCAAAAATTATAATTAAAGCTTGCAGAAGTAAATAGAATTATGTTGTAAAAGTTGCAAGCACCATCGTACTAAGGTAGGAATGTGGTGCTGGGTTTCCCTGCACATCGCCAATCAGAATAAATCTCTGTTGAAATACGGAGTACAGATGGGGCTCAAACATTTGAGACCAAAACACAATGCTAATTGACAAATGCTAAAAATGTGAAGACAAGATTAATCGACAGTAAAAATCTCAGGTATGAACATTATGCTTGCAAGCGTCAACCTTGTATTTAATCAACAACTTCATGGTCTGCAGGGAACCAGCTTGATCATAATCTAATTGGCACCATCCTGCACATTGGCAGAATTAACTCAAGAGCCAACTTAAAAGAAAATCTCAGAATTATACTCAGACAAGTTGCATTCTAGTATATGAGGAATCATGAAGTATCCTCCAGTTTTTCATTTTCATGTCACCATGGATGGTTTCTTTAGTGTTTCAATTTTCATGAAGTATCCTCCAGTGTCATCATGATCATAATTTAAACTCTCTCTCCTATAATGGCACAAAAGTAAATGCGGCATAGAGTTATCATCCTCCAATCGTTACATAATGACAAGCATTATATTAATTAGCCAAAACCAAAAAATCACCAAATCACAGAGTTATTATACAAAGAAGCTATATTGGATTAGAATGACATAAGCTACAAAAATGTTAAGTAAATAAAATGCATGTAATTTTTCTGAGCAAGATCTTGAAATTTCTCATGTATGGTAGCACCTCTAAAAAACATTCGTGCAGATAAACCAAAAAGTTTCAGCGTGACGTCAAATATTGTGGCGGCACATATTAGAAATTCACGGCAAATCAATCACAACAGAAAGATAGTAGTCAGTCCCATTATAGACGAATCTGAGCACATAAGTAAAACGTACAGGGATCAGGAAAATGGTTATAACAGAACTCTTATTTTTTTTAAAAAAATATTACAAATGGTGTCTCACCAGAATAGGATCGATGGAAAAAACCGAAATAGGCAGGCAGCCTTTGGTATGGGCATACAAATATAAATAACTTTGACGGTGGTTATTATAAACGTGTGTGGGCCAATTATTCGTGTAATTTTACACTAAATGGTTGGTATGAGTCCCTGATATATAGCATGGATAAAAAAATAAAGAAAAAATTGGTTCAGTAGCATCGTAAGTTTGTCATTTACGGAAAATACCATCGAAAGTTCATCCCTTCGAAATGTAGCACTGAAAGTTACATTTGTACTCTGAAATTACCATTTGCCTAGGGGAAAAGATACTATTGCCCTGACCCTCCTCGGGTGTCTGGATTCGGCCGTCCGCGCACCATCTTTTCCAGGTGAAATTTCATCGCCTTCCTCTTCCTACTCGTGCACAGAGACGATTTGAGGTCGTAGGTCCTCGATTTGGCCGGATTTGTAATGGACAGAGACTAGAGAGCTATCAAAGGCGAGATTTCAGATCTTGGCGGTTGTTCTCGCTGGTCGCGGCGGCGTTGGAGCTTCGGGTTGCGTCTTTCGTGGGCTCGCGCAGTCGCACGGCGCTTCCGCCTGCATGCTGGCGCCGCTGCTTCCCTGCTCGTGTTCGCCTTCGTGCCTGCTTGCGCCGCGGCCTGCCTGCTCACACGGTTGCTCGTGCCGCGGCCTGCCTGCTCACACGGTTGCTCGTGCCGCGGCCTACCTGCTCGCACCCGCATTTGCTTGTTTGCGCTGCCCCATTACTACTCGTCCTGTACGCAGCTGCCTGCCTTGCTTGTTTGTGTGCATTAGTATCAAAGTGATTTGCGGCTAAAATTTGAGTGCAGGTAGATATTGAACTGTATCCTTTTAATGCAAAAATGGGTACTAGAGTACAAGCACCCACACCATTCTGAAGCTCTGAACAAACAGGCAAGGGCAAATTGTCCAGAAAAATAAGAGAATGCTATTTTCCGAGTAGTTATGCAATTTTCAGTGGTATTTTCCGTTAGTAGAAACTTTCGATGGTATTTTCCGTGAACGTAAAACTTTCAGTGCTACACAGCCAATTTTCCCAAAAATAAACTACTGGACCGTTTAGTATATCGAAAAATTATTGTGTGGTCTCTAAAATTGACGATATGATTCAGATGTTTAGATTTCTCTCAACTCATCAAAACATCTGAAATAGGCAAGCAATATTTTGTATGGGCAGATAAACATAAAATTCTTCAAAGATTGTTATAATTTATTACTTGAACATAGATGGAGTAGAGGAGGCAAGAAAAAACAAGCGCCTTGTTCATAGGGCACTCGGCTCAAATCCAGATCGAGTCTAATACCTCAACTCTTGTGTGTCTGCTGTCCATGCGAATCCAATACCAGCAATTCTGAATGGCTCTTAAATCCAATCCAGATCGAGTCCAAATATATTTTTGGAAGTTGAAAATGTCTAAAATAATACAAGCAGATGTAGAGAAGGGACTCAAATGTACAATGCAAACGAATAAATATTATAATGTTCCATTAGAGTTTGCATGTTTGATGTTTCTCATTTCTACCAGTATTCATACAATTGACTGCAGGTCCAAAAATTACCCATGAATATAGTATCTTACTAAAACAGATCAGTGTGAGTGGTACTGTTATACCTTATTTAGCTTTCTGATGGAAGACAGTGACCTGGTGGATCTTTATCGAGGAGGATTGAGCAGAGTTTATATCCGCTCCACATGAACAAATGCGTAAAAAAACAAGATGAGACTGAAAATCCCCTACTGAGATCAATAGCCTTAGTCTTCTATGATATTTCACCAAGCAGATAAATCGATACCCGAAAATCATTGCATTCCAGATTGCGGAAGAAATTATGGAGCACGGATCTCAGATCTATAAATTTGGTGAGCAGAACAAATTGTAATTGGGGAAGAAATTGGGGAGCGCGGACCTCACATCCATTGACTCTCAGATCTCAGAGTATGTTTTGGCCTTCTGGTTGATCTGATAGAGGCAGAAGGAACGCAAATGCAAATGAAATACGCAAGAACCTTAGGTTGTGCGATGGGGAAGAAACTACCAGATGGTCCGGCAACAGCATCAATCGGTCACCACAAATCGACCCACGCGCGCCGCGCCGCCGTGGCTCTCGCCCGGTCACCAAGCCGTCGTGGCCGTGCGTGCCACGGCGATGCTTCTCCCCTGGGGCAGCGCGACGTGCCATTGCCTCGTCGTCGACGTCGCAGTGCCGCCCACACTTGGTCATCAAGCTGCAGGAGGGGTCGGTGCGAGTGCTCCTCTGGTGCAACGTTTGTGACTCCTGGCTCCTGCAGCGAACAGCGTCACCGCTGACGCCCAGGAAATTCACGCGGGTAGGGCTTAAAATTTAGAGAGGTATAAAAATTTTTTTAGTATTTAAAAGTATTAAATAAAGTTTAAAACTAACTGTAGGATGTCTGGTCTAATTCGCAAGACGAATCTAACGAGAGTAGTTAAACTGTAATTAGACGATGGTTATTGTAGTATTACTGTAGCTTTACTGTAGCTCATCAGTAAAAAAGGTTTTGTCATTAAATTTTATTTAGTACTAAATTTTCTTTGTTTAGAGCTTTTTAAAATTTAGATCTAAAGAAAATGAACACTCCCTTAGTTGATTAAGCTATATGAACTGCAGTCTGTATATATCTCGTTCCCAAGTCTTGTTTTATTTTCCCCGTTGATTATTGATAGAATAAAGTCCATTTTACTCTCTCCAAGTTTGACCCTAGTCCAAATAACCTCATAAACTTTAATTTGGTTCAGTTTACCCCTAACATTTACTAAATCAGCTCACTTTACACCTTTTCTCTCCAATTCAATGTGATTTCACTCACGTGGAGTAGGTTAAGGTCTGTTTTACATACTCAATACAGATACACATGCATTCCAAGCCGGTGCGAGGCATTCTTGTCGCTTTGTAGCCAACAGTTTGTCCTAATATCTTTACATCCTGATCTACGATGGCGTAACCATCCCCGCTAATTTTCACCTAAAAGTTTACCATGATCGTTGTTTTTGTGGGCTAGTATCGTGTATGAATGAATCTATGTCGAGGTTGCATCCACAAAACCACCTTGACATGAGTCTATGTTAGCGAAATCGCTTTTGATTGGAGAGAAAAGGTGTAAAATGAGCTGATTTGCCAAATGTTGGGTGTAAAGTAAACTAAATTATAGTTTAGGAGATTATTTGGACTATGGTCAAACTTAAGGGGAGTAAAATGGACTTTATCCTTATTGATATAATTGATCAATGCATAATCAATTTTATTGATTGGATCCATCTTAGCATCAGACTTAAAGAGCATGAAACAAGTCCAGATCATGTTTTAACTATGAGCACTTAGTACGAACTGCGGAACAGATTGCAATTTGCAAAAGGGTGAAACTATTGATAAAGTTGATCAACAACAGCTTGAGAAAGAAAAGGATCATTGGAGAAAGGTTTTATTCAGAATTGTTGCCATTGTAAAATACCTAGCCAAGCATAATAAAGAAAAGGATCATTGGAGAAAGGTTTTATTCAGAATTGTTGTCATTGTAAAATACCTAGCCAAGCATAATCTTGCATTTTGTGGTACTAAGAGCAAACTGTATGTATAGACAGCAATGACAACTTCTTGGGCGAGATTGAAATGACAACTTCTTGGACAAGATTGAAATGGAAACTTCTTGGGCGAGATTGAACTTGTTTAAATTGTTTATCATGGCATTTTTTCACTTATATTAGGGGCCTCGGTCAGCATTTTACACAGGGCCTCCAAAATCCTCGGGACGGCCCTGGAGGGAGGGGATTCGTGGAAACCGCCATGCGAGGAGTACATGGATCTTCATGCGTACAGGCGGCACATCGCCATAGCCCGCTGCCGCCGTCCTTCTGTCCCAAATCAAATTGGAAAAGGGAAACAAGAGGCCAGAAGAGGAATGGAAAGGAATCGATAAGAGGAAGGAAAGCATGGCGTGAAATCCGGGCGGGCGGGTGGAAAGCATCGCGCGGTGAAAAAAGTAATCAGGATGTCATCGCTTTTGGCTTAGCCATGACGTAGCGTCACGCTATGTTCGTGGGCCCATTGGCCTGAAATTTCTACGACAGGATCGGACGGCATTAGATTTAGCTTTCAATTTAGATCAAGGGTTGAGACACAAGTTGTTATAATTTGATAGGTACAAAACATTTTCCTTTCAACTGGTTCTTTAGAGGTTTAGAAGATAAACAAAGAAACATCAGCCTTTGATGTTAAAAAGCCAAGCTGTTGTAATTTAGTACTTAATCTAGCAAACTAGGCTCTTGGCGCTTGTTGTAAACCATAAAGAGGCTTATCAATCTTGCAAACATATTTGGCAAACTGAGAGTCTTCATATCCTTGTGGTTGTTTCATATAAACTTCTTCATTTAAAATGCCATGTAAAAATGCATTCCGTATATCAACTTGACGAAGACTCCAACCTTTACTGACAGCAAGAGATAGCAAAACTCTAATAGTAGCGGGTTTAACAACTAGACTAAATGTTTCATCATAATCTAGTCCCTCCCTTTGTTTAAACCCTTTTGCAACTAAACGAGCGTTACAACGATCAATTGTGCCATCAGATTTGTGCTTAATCTTATAGACCCATTTGCAATCAACAATGTTTAAACCAGGTTTAGAAGGTACCAAATGCCATGTCTTATTTTGTTGGAGATCCGCAAACTCCATGTCCATCGCACGCCGCTATAAAGGATCTTCAGCTGCCTATTTGTATGTCATAGGTTCCATTACTGAACCTCGGACGACCGCATTGTACGTGACAGTGCCATCTGTCGGTTGCTTTGGTCAGGAGATTCCATGCTGAAGATGAGTGCAGCGGGCTAGTGGAAGCACTGGCGCAGCCACAGGACTCGATGGGTTTGGAGATGCAGCGACAGGAACAACATAATGATCAGAAGATGTCAGTGTCACGACATCCGGTGGCGCAGAAGCAGCAGGCAGCTCAGATTGCCCAGGCAAGGGATCTGAAGAAGCTTCGGATGGCAGCGGATCAGGCACTGAGGCACCAGGATTTTCTGCAGATAAACTAGACACAAGCTATTGCACATGATCATTAGTTAAATTAATACCACTACCAGCCATTGCGGAGGGTAAAATCAAAGGTGAAGGAGCATGTGCGATAGGAGGGCTAGAAGATGAAGAGCTAAAGGCGAGAGCAAATGGAAAAATATTCTCATCAAAAATCACATCTCGTGAGATGTACACACGGCCACTATCTCGATCTAGGCATTTATATCCTTTGTGGTGAGGACTATAGCCCAAAAATACACACTGCTTAGACCGAAAGAACAATTTTCGTTGGTTATAAGGGCGAAGATGAGGCCAACAAGCGCAACCAAAAATTTTCAACAAGGAATAATCCAGAGGAGTATGAAAAAGACGCTCCATGGAGAGGCATTGTCTATGACACGAGTAGGCATGCGATTAATGAGATAAGTGGCAGTCAAGTAAGCTTCATCCCAAAAACGTAAAGGCATAGAGGCTTGAGCAAGAAGAGCTAAACCAGTTTCAACAATATGTCTATGTTTTCGTTCAGCCGATCCATTTTGTTGGTGTGTATGGGGACACGAAACGCGATGAGCAATGCCTAAGGAACGAAAGAATTTGTTGTGAAGCTCAAGGCATAGAGGCTTGAGCAAGAAAAGCTAAACCAGTTTCAACAATGTGTCTATGTTTTCATTCAGCCGATCCATTTTGTTGGTGTGTATGGGAACATGAAACGCGATGAGCAATGCCTAAGGAACGAAAGAATTGGCTGTGAAGCTTTTCATATTCCCCGCCCCAATCGGATTGAACATATTTAATCTTCTTGTCTAGTAGACGCTCAACATGAGCTTGAAATTGAAGAAAAATATTTTGAACCTCAATGCGATCATGAAAAAAGATATATCCAAGAAAATTTGCTATAGTCATCAATAAATCTAACATAATATTTATACCCATTGTAGGATTTAGGAGCGGGACCCCAAACATCGGAATAAATCATCTCAAGTGGAGAAGTAGACATATGTAGAGAACGGGAATATGGCAATTGATGACTTTTAGCGAGTTGACACACATTACACATTGAGGACACTGAAGAACTACTATGACAAGGTAGACTATGAAGACGCAAAATTGACTGAATTATTTGAGGGGCGGGATGCCCAAGACGTGCATACCATTACTCCTTGGTAACAGCTAATGCTTGCTTGAGGGTAGATGAATCTAGCAGGGACGACTTGATAGGGTAAAGACCACCACGACATCTACCGGCCAATAGATTTTTCTTCGTGACTTAATCCTTGACAACAAAATGATAGAGATGAAATTCCATAAAAACCTTATTATCATGAGTGAATTTATGAACGGAAAGAAGATTTTGTGTAATGTCAGGCACATGAAGAATATTATTGAGAGCAAGTGGCTTAGTAGTAGTATTAATAAAACTATGACCAATATGTTTAATGTGCAAACCTTGTCCATTGCCGACTTGAACCTTCTCACGGCCATGGTACTTCTCCCGGATACCGAGTCGATCAAGGTCACTAGTAATGTGATCCGTAGCTCCCGTGTCCGAGAGCCATTCAGGGTCGAGGTCGTAGGAAGGAGTAGTCGCCACAGCAGTGGATGGAGCAACAGGTTGATAGTTGGGATCCATGCGATACCAACACTTGGGGGCTTCATGACCAACCTTCTTGCATATCTGGCATGGCTTCGGTCCAGAAGAGGAAGAAGCAGTCCTTGGAGTACCACAGTGGTTGCCTCAGTTAGGAGGGCCACAACGGTTGTTGTTGGAGCGATTAGGCGGGCCACCACGGTTGTTGGAACCACGGTAGTTGTTGTTGGGCTTGCGCTGCTGATTGCCACGACCAACAAAGTTGGCAGATGACACAAGATCAGCATCAGGTGCGTCGCGCTCGTCGAATGTTTCCTGCGCCATCAGATATGCATAGAACTCGTCGACAGAGAGGTCTCCAGCTCGAGTGGTCATCAATGTAACAAAAGAGGACCATCCAGGTCCAAGACCAGAAAGAACATAAGAGATAAACTCATCATCTTTCAGGGGCACACCAATTGCAGCAAGGGTGGCGGTAGTATTCATAGGCCGTCATGTCTCTTTTCCTCATTGTGAGGAGTTGTTGCCTGATCTGCACAACCCGTGCACGAGAACACGCGACAAACATGCTCGCCAGCTTGTCCCATGCTTCTTTTGCCGTCGTTGCATCCGCAGCGTCGGCGAGGACGTCCTCAGTGAGGGACGCCAGGATGCCGCTGAGCACGAGTTGATCCTAGTTATACCAGGTCGTGAACAGCTAGTTGACACTCTAGGTAGCACCGGCGTCCGTCATGGCGGTGATGAGCGGTGCCGGCTTCTCGAACGAGCCATCAACATAGCCGATCAAACCGGTACTCCGGAGATACGGCAGAAACTGTGCTTTCCACAGCATATAGTTATCGCGGCCAAGGCGTACTGTGACGGCGTAGCCAACTTGGATGGGGGCGAACCGAGTAGAGCCGGAGGACATGGAGGATGATGATGAGGAGGATGTGGTAGAGGATTGTCGACATGGGTGGTAGGTTGGCGAAAGAAATTCGCCGGGATTTTGATTGGAGATAGGATCTTTGGCTCTGTTACCAGGTAAGATAATATGGCTCGCAATGACCACGATGGGTCGTGTCTCCGTGTTTATATAGAAAGACAATTACATAAGTTTGTTTACAATACGTGTAGGCAGTTCATGACTTGATGGACACGTCTAGAGATGTCTTACCGCACAAGGTAAGCACAACTATTTTATCTCTAACAGAATATATATATATATATACATTTA
>LAPY01002795.1:26794-42548 GCA_000970635.1 Eragrostis tef
CACGGCAGTAATGACCGTAGCCGGCCGGCAAAGCTGGCTTATGGAGAAGTTGCCCACCTGATCGAAGAATGCTTCATGATTCAGTTTATGACTTAACGGTACAAGAAAAAAGAAGGCCAGAACGGCGTGCAGTGAACTCTGTTTACAAAAATGGAATGAAACAGGGGAGCAGTGAGTTACATTGAAGGTGTGCTCCACGACCGCCGCATGAGCAGAGCAGGCAACCATGGCAAGAGCAAGGCACAGGAGCCAGCTACGGGACGCCATGTCCTTCAGCTGGTTGCAAGTACAAAGCACCGGTTCTCTTGGAGAAAGTCACTCGAGTAACACTTGTCGAACCTCGGATACTTTGTGAGGATTTTAGGTTCTGATATGCTACAAGAGGAATATCTAAGTGTGTGTGTATATATATATATATATACATGTTCCATGCTGACTTATTCAATCGCCGCAGCACATGAAGACAAGAGAGACTGCAGCAGCATATCCCAGTTGCAAAACTAGTGAGTTCCAGTTACGTAGTAGTAAATTAGCTGAGACGCTGAGTGGTGTTTAGCATGGAAGTAGTTCACATGCTGCTGCTCGCTACCGGCCACGAGCAAGGCTCGGCTCGGCAGGTTAACGCGTTAATTTTCGATCATTTCTAGGGCGCCGGAGCAGTGCCCGATCGATGGCGCTACTGAGCGAGTAGCTGTAACTTGCATGGTTTGTTTGTTCGACTCGCGGGGACACGGTTGGGACGGCGGGGAAACGCCAAGCCGGATGTGGCTTCAAGCTACACTCTCCGTTGCCAGAAAATTTTCAACCTAACAATCTGGGGGTGAAACGAATATCCACTCGCGTTCAACTTTTGGAGTCTGGGATAGGACAAAACTGCTGTATATTTGAAAAGCAACAAGCGTATTATCAGGTTAAAATTTAGGATGGCAACCGTCCAAATGAGGATATCATCATGGACAGGTATTTTCAAAATTGAAATTGTCTTGGATACAACAAGTGGCGTCCGACCAGCGCCCGACCAAGAGACAAGCATAGCCTACGCTAGCAAGAATAGTGTTTGTTACTCTTTCAAAATTGACTAAATAAATTCCAGCGCAGGCAAGAGCATGAACTATGGTGGAGTAATAATTTCATTAACAGAATCAATCTGCCTTGCGATATAAATGTATAAGAGGAAAACGATTTGTAATAGTTTAAATATGGTCCTGTGCTTAATTACAAATATAGCTATAATTTAGAATGGTTGCAAATAGTCTATGATTGTGTGTTAAGGAGATAAGCAATGCAAATGATACAACATGCAAAATTAATTATGACATCAAACTTATTACTCCCTCCGTCCAAAATTATAAGTCACTTTCGACTTTCAGACATCACGTTTGACCATTCGTCTTATTCAAAAATTTTATGCAAATATTATTTATTTTATTGTGATTTGCTTCATCATTAGAGATAGTTTGAACATGACATATTTGTTGTTAGATTTGCACAAATTTTTTTAAATAAGACAAGCGATCAAACGTGATGTCTGAAAGTCAAAAACGACTTATAATTTTGAACAGAGGGAGTAAATGGTAAGGATATTATAATCAGTATGGTTGCACCCCCTCCCCCCGGCGTTCCTAATAAAATGCAGACCAGCTTTATTGTTATGCAACAATTAAGAGAATCTTTGTCTGTTATAATCAGCACAAATTACATGCTCCTACATGTTTGTTGATCGATCTTCTAGTACGATATACATCAAGCATAATAATTACACACTTGAGATTGCAATGAAAACCTCAAGTCGATTCCACTAGACTAAGTAAACACACGCCAGCATATTATATATCTTTTTTTTGCCTCAAGAGACATTTTTTTTTCTTTGAGCCAGCTCAGCTCCACGCTCAATTCTTGAAACAATGGCTTGGCATTTAATATTGTCATGAAAATTAAAGCTTTGATAATTTTATTAAACGCAAAGGAAGCACCTGCCGGGATAAACTGAAGTTCAATAGGTCCACTAAACAACAAGTTTATATGTATATGTAAAATGAAGTTACAACAACCATAGAACCATTAAATATAACCCTATGTTTCTACCCTGTTTCTTCGCCTTCGTCATGTGATTCAACCAGCTGGTCCGGTATTGGTTCTTCAAACCAGTAACAGCAAGCAAGAAAATACATAAAATTGGCAATACCAAGCAGTGCAAGCAGAAAGCAGTAATAGTCATAGTGCCCTTGATTCAGGTTATCAGAAAGCCAAGCCTCTCTTCCCCCCATGCTAGTGACCACTTTGACAAGCTTGACAATCACTGTGGCTGCAACATTTGCGATGCCTGTTGCTAGGAGAAGGAGGGCCAATGCCAAGCTACCCATTGTCTTTGGAAGCACTGAATAGTAAAATTCGATCTGTCCAACTGATCCAAATGCACTAGTAAGACCAGAAAAAACACATTGAGGGGCTAACCACATGGCCGACATTCTTACAGTCCCATTAGTATTGTATTCCAGGCCTTGCCTTATTGCCTTCTTCCTCCGAACAGCCTCCACTGCTGATGCTGCAAGAGCAGTTGCAATCGAAAAAAACAAGCCAATTCCCATTCTCTGCTTGTGACTAAGCACCTTTTCTCTCCCTGTAATGTTTTGCAGAAATGGTATTATGTATTTCTCATAACATCCTGACCACAACGTGAAAGTAATGACTTCAAATATTGGTACAGAGCCAGCTGGTATCAGAAAGTTGGTAGCACCAACACGACGGTCCATCGTATCTGCCTGTAGCACTCTAAAGGATTGAGATTGCTGGATCAATAAACTGATAATCATGGAGGACCACAGAGGGACAACATTTAGTGTTTGTTTGATGTCCTCTACTTGCTCGACCGTGCATACGTTCCATTGATTTGCACTGAATACTTCTATGTCAGAACTGTCGGCATGCATCCTAATCACACATGCTCTGTTCAGGAACCTATGGTTTTTGAAATAATGAGTTAGCTATTATAAACACTGACTCCAGGTAATTAAAATTTCAGTACCATAAACGTAAAATACTTCACTCACAAGAAAAAACAAATTTACTGAAGTCAGTACCTTAGTTTTCTTGATGGAACCATTGCCCGTCCTCTAGAGTTGTGGTATTGAACACCATTACCTTCCTGGGGCAATTGAATGCGTCTATTTTTGATAGCGATAAAGATCACTTGTACCAAGCTAACCCATATGCTTTTCTGTGGTTTGACCTTGATATAAAGCGAACTTGCTGCAGTGTTTAAAATTGTAACCAATGCCATTAAACCTACTGGAATTGAAAAGCCAATCTTCCAGCCTATATTATCTTGCAAGTATACAAGGAGAGCAAGAGAAATAATCTGAGATCCACCCAGTGATACAAAATACCAGTCAAATAAAACTTTGAGAGCGCGATCCTTTTCAGGACCACTCAAGTGAACGAACTGGTCAGCACCAAACGCAAGGGTGCAAGGACGAACACCACTGGCGCCGATGGACAAGAACGCCAAGGAAGTAAACAAGACAAAGTGTTGTAATGTTGTTGGCGAGTGGCAACTATGGTTACTCTGGCTATTAATTCCACAATCGTCTGTGACCAATTTAGGGATCATTGTTGTCAACCACAGAAGAGCAGTTCCCTAGTTTGGACACAAACACAAAATCAAATAAGTATTACATATATAAGTTAAGGAAAATAGTTTTAAAATTGTTAAGCAAATGATCTTACAATTGTGCATGCAAAAAGTGTAAGTCAAATAGTGAGGAAACGTCCCAGTAGTCCATCGGACACAATAGCCCCTAAGATAGGTAAGAAATTTGTGGCCGCTTGATATATAAATATAACTACCGCACTTGTTGCTGCGCCCATATGGTACTCTTTGGTCAAATATATGATAATGTTTGTGCTGATAGCTGCGCTCACAATCCGTTCACATGCCTCACTTGCTGAAATATATTAGGAGAACTTGTGAGTTATATAGAATTGCACATTAAATAATCTTGTAATATTTATTTATAAAAAATTAAATGCAATCCAAAAGAAATAGCATTGAAACTCAACATCTTATATAGAAACAACATAAGACACTGATCAATAGAAAATTTTAGTAGACTAGAACATCATATAAGTGTCATGGATGTTTTTTTGCTTCCATACTGATTTATTCGAAAATTTTCTTAGGAGCCTCTAGTTTTTCTATTGCAGTATAGTGTGAAAGATGTACTACCGATGATGATTGGGATAGTTCGAAGACCGCCTTTTCTGGACAGATAGACTTGTTCATCTCCCTGATCGCCCTCCATCTTTCACAAGAATAAGCTTGTGGTGCTTGAGAATGTGCAGCTGGTATATATAGCAATATTAGTAAAACTAATGATAGCCATGTGTCACAAAAAGTAAAGGAGCAACATATAGAGTGTTATACAGGATGCCATTTGTACATGCTCCAATTAATTTCTTGATCCAGAAGCATTACAAAAAGGTTCCCCATTTAAAACAATAAAATAAAAAACCTCTTTGAGTGATGATGAATAAACGTTGTATCGTACTATAGATAGTAGCTAAGTCTAGCTTCCTTGGTTAAGGGTATAGGTGTACGACCCAAGTTGAGGTCAACACCCGAGTTGATGCTCTCTTTACACAAATTTGGGTGTCTCCTGGCAGAAAAAGGAACTTCCAAAAAAAAATTGGGTGTCTATTTCTTCTTACTTAAATGCACGTAGTTTCTCCAGGGTTGGTAAAGTTTACATTACTCTAAATTAATAAGTTATTGACTTTTCCATATCAATTCATTAGTTGCCAACTTTTAATAAGCATTCTTATTAACAATTATTGAATCATTTACAAAAATCTATAAAGTTTTTATCAAACTACTAAGTACGGTAGTATGTCTTGGTTTTCAAGGGAACAGAGACATAAAATAATAGGTAAGATCTATGCAAATTCGTTCTCTTTGTTCTCTATTTTTGTTTTCTTATACTTTCAATTTTTATACATTTTGACCTTTTATCTATTTTAATATAACTATAACCAGCAAAGGCCGTTGCCCTCCTGTCCACTAAAAGAAAGGAGTGCGCAAGAGCATAGCTTTTCACCATTGTGGTTCCTCAACACCTGATTTGCGAACTATAAAAAACACACACCTGAGTTGCGACGATATTGGCCAAATCCAGTATGACATATATTGGACTCAACCCCTTGATAGGTACACTAAAGCTTAATTAAAGAATCCAATGTATTGTTTGTTCTTTTGGAAATTGTTTGAGCCCGTTCCTATGGTAAACATTGATAAAGCTTTTGATTTATATGCATTACTCCAACAATAGAATGTTATTATGACTTACCTAACAACTAACATTAATGTGACTACTAATCACCATAATTGGAAATCATTTCAGTTAGTATGACATTTTCTATAACTAATTATACTAGGGTTTGTGGGCTAAACGTATGTTAAACTTATAAACAATATTACCAGTTGATCATATCTAGTAGTATTCAGTAAATTGTTCCTAGATCAATTGAAGCTATATGTTATTAATCAATAAACCTGTAACAATTAGGCATAAAAGTGAAACTCATCTAAATAATCTCTTATAGCATGTGTCAGACACTAATATCACTGGACATAGTTCAACTGAGTAATCAATCCCAACACAGTTATGATTTTTTTTATGAACTAATGTCATAGAGTGCATGGAAAAGTTTGTAAGAGAGAGGCATGCTTCAAGCTCTATCCTAGAATCCTAGATATTGTTTCTACGCTATAAATATCTTGAAACAAAAAAAAACTATAGTACAAATTAGGGAAAATGCCTAATATGCAATTGGCTTTACCTAAAAAGCCTATGCATGCCATCCTGGCTGTTGACACATACTGTCCCACTTGTCATTGAGACAACGTTAGCATATGAGGTATTTGAAATTTTATAGGAATTCCCCGAAGAAATAGGTATAAGTGATTATCTTAATTCCGTTGAACAAATATGAAAATTCTACCAAAACACAATGGATTTTTTTTCTTAAAATTGCGACCAAGAGCTCATGAAAATATGTCATATTAAAATTGAATCCAGATATAATGATCTATCCGTTACATAAAAAGTTGATACGGAGCTAATAGTATAAATGAACTAACACATATAATCAAAATGCTATAATGGAGCTAATAGTAGAAATACTACTAGCATACGGCAAAATTTGGAGATCATAACACTCTAATAGTACTTTGCAGGCAAGTTAGAGGCTAAATAATGTGGACAAATTGAACAAAAAAGGTAGACTTTCAAAAACGAGTACGAATAAGATGAAGACCAGTCATGATGGATCTTCCCAAACTTGATTTGTTCAATACCTGTGCTGGCTCCTACGGGATATAGATTTCAGTAACGTGCTCTCGCAATGTCGTTTGCACTAGCACACCAACTTGGAATGAATTAGTAGAGCAGCCGGAACAACACAAAAACTCCTGGGTGAATAATTTCTGCCATAAAACGGCAAGGATTGATGGAATTTATATCCTTATCCCTTACATGTAGACCTTTAGATGAACAAAAATGAAACTTCAATAGCTATTAGGAATTAAATCAATGGTGAATAATTTCTGCCATAAAATTGCCATGATTGATGGAATTTATATCCTTCCATGTAAAGGGGAACACCATCCATTTCCAATAGTTGACTTGCCACATAATAGGTGAAAGGCGCAGGTCATTCTCCCAATAGAAATTGGGCCGTGCTACACGTACGAAGGCAAACTACACGAAGTCCTTACGAAACAAACATCCCGCCTCTCTCACACGACTTCAGGGCCCACTCGCCTTTCTTCTTTCTCTTGTGGTGTTATTGCCGGTGGCTCCTCCTAGGCCTCCATCTTGTTGGGTCCAAAGCTCCAGTTCATGATCTGTGTCTCAAGAAGAGCGACGGCTGCTGCTGAGAGCATCATGCCTGGGCATGGCCACACGCCCACGCTAAAAATTTGATGTCCCTACCGTACCTCATGTGTGTCCTCGGCCACGATGCGAGGAAAGCTTGCCGAGACCAGCTTCGATCACTTAAATCGCTGGTGTTGCGGAACCAGGATGCCTCCAGTCCCCTCTTTGTCCCGAGGCACAACATATGGAGAGGTCTACTTAACCTGGTCAGCAGTCATGTATGGAAAGTGCGGAGACTCGACTTTAGCTATATTCTGAGCTCTATTTGACGCTGCCGCAATCTACTGCTCGTGGAGGACGTCGCCCTGTCTACTAGCAAGGCACGATTTGATTTCGTTGAAGACGTTCTGTAATATCCCAAGTTTTTTTTAAAAAAAACAAACTAGTAATAATTAAATTAATTAAAAAGACTCTTGAAGTTTATCAAAAGTTGACTTTTTGATCCGTTGTTCGGATGGGCGATCAAAGACCATAGATGCGTAAAGCTCGTCGATACGTTTCCGGTTGACTACTCATACGTCAGGTTTGGACTTAGAATGAATTTGTGGTGGTTGAATTAATCTGATCCTTTGGATATGGTGCTAGGTTTCCTGTTTCTAACAGGAAACGAACTCCCTGTTCTTTCGGTTCTTTTTCCAATCGCCGCCGCCGCCTTGTTCTTCTTCACGCCGCCGCTTGCTTCCTTTTGCCTCCCTTCTGCTAGGGTGCACTGCCTCTAGCTGCTACGCCTGCTGCTAGCTGCTTTGTGTGGCGACATCTTGCTACAGAGGTACGTGCCTTGCTGGTTGGCCGGTTGGCCGTGGTGCCGCTGGTTGCCTGCTGCTGGAGCGTGCCTCTAATTCTTGCATCGTGGTTGTGTTATAGTTTGGAAGAGCCGACTGGGTGCCTGCTGCTGCTATTGTTCGTGGGACTGCAACATCACGAGTTGCTCCTGCTGGTTGGAGAGCAAGGGAAAGAAAAGAGGTGCGACAGGAAGAACCAGAGGAAGGAGGAAAGATGGAATTCGTGGAGTTCTTCCAAGATTAATTCAAGTACGTTGCACAGTTCAGGTTTCTAGGATCACGGGTGATTTTCAATTAGTCTGTAGATGAGAGTAGGTGAATTTAATTCGAATAATTTGCTCCTGGGAATCGAGGTTGGTAGGCTGATCGATCTGCAGTTAGGATGTTTTAAAATCTGACGAAAATTTAGGCAAAATTAGACTATATAAGCCAATAAAGAAAATTGTAGAGCTACCTTTTTTCCTTGCAGCAGCTCTGATTTCACTCAGTTTCGATAGGCGGTTGGGAAGAAATCGTGAAAACAGTACTGCAGTCTCAGAATTTGTTAAACTGCATAGTCGTCTGTTTATTTCTTTCGACTAATTTAGGTCCCAATTGGCAAAAGTTGCAAACAAGAAAGTTATGGGAAATTCTCTGTAGATGCTCATAGTGTATTCATTTGTAGCATTTACTTAAGGATTGTGGAAGTTATGGACTGAACAGTGAGCAAGTCAGGTTTTTGGCAGATTCTTAGATAGTGTTAAAAACGTGTTTTGAACCTTTTTCTGAAATACTTCTTGGGGGAAGGCGTATGTAGGATTGTTTCGATGCTAGCAAGAGTTCTAAATGTAGTTTTCGCTTCACAGGTTTGAATTGTTTCATTATCGAGAGATCGATGGGTTCTCGGCAAGATTGGTTAAGGCAAGTGCAATGTCGAACTTCTTTGTGACGTGAATTTGACTGCTGGTTCTATGTTCTCTTTGAATATGCTTCATTAGATGTCTTTGGTTTCATATATTTGTTGCTTCAAGATTTCTATTCTTCTTGTTGAGTATTCAAGGTTCATGTGTTCCCTTTCATATCATTCAAGTGCCGGGGGTTTGTATAAACACCGGTTGTGCAATTTTTTTCTTATATTCAAGTTCCTGTGAGTAAGTGTTGGCCCCACTTGCTCGGCTTTACCGGTAAATGCTAAGGATGTATTTAAGTGCTGTCTTTTGTGTGGCGACATCTTGCTACAGAGGTACGTGCCTTGCTGGTTGGCCGGTTGGCCGTGGTGCCGCTGGTTGCCTGCTGCTGGAGCGTGCCTCTAATTCTTGCATCGTGGTTGTGTTATAGTTTGGAAGAGCCGACTGGGTGCCTGCTGCTGCTATTGTTCGTGGGACTGCAACATCACGAGTTGCTCCTGCTGGTTGGAGAGCAAGGGAAAGAAAAGAGGTGCGACAGGAAGAACCAGAGGAAGGAGGAAAGATGGAATTCGTGGAGTTCTTCCAAGATTAATTCAAGTACGTTGCACAGTTCAGGTTTCTAGGATCACGGGTGATTTTCAATTAGTCTGTAGATGAGAGTAGGTGAATTTAATTCGAATAATTTGCTCCTGGGAATCGAGGTTGGTAGGCTGATCGATCTGCAGTTAGGATGTTTTAAAATCTGACGAAAATTTAGGCAAAATTAGACTATATAAGCCAATAAAGAAAATTGTAGAGCTACCTTTTTTCCTTGCAGCAGCTCTGATTTCACTCAGTTTCGATAGGCGGTTGGGAAGAAATCGTGAAAACAGTACTGCAGTCTCAGAATTTGTTAAACTGCATAGTCGTCTGTTTATTTCTTTCGACTAATTTAGGTCCCAATTGGCAAAAGTTGCAAACAAGAAAGTTATGGGAAATTCTCTGTAGATGCTCATAGTGTATTCATTTGTAGCATTTACTTAAGGATTGTGGAAGTTATGGACTGAACAGTGAGCAAGTCAGGTTTTTGGCAGATTCTTAGATAGTGTTAAAAACGTGTTTTGAACCTTTTTCTGAAATACTTCTTGGGGGAAGGCGTATGTAGGATTGTTTCGATGCTAGCAAGAGTTCTAAATGTAGTTTTCGCTTCACAGGTTTGAATTGTTTCATTATCGAGAGATCGATGGGTTCTCGGCAAGATTGGTTAAGGCAAGTGCAATGTCGAACTTCTTTGTGACGTGAATTTGACTGCTGGTTCTATGTTCTCTTTGAATATGCTTCATTAGATGTCTTTGGTTTCATATATTTGTTGCTTCAAGATTTCTATTCTTCTTGTTGAGTATTCAAGGTTCATGTGTTCCCTTTCATATCATTCAAGTGCCGGGGGTTTGTATAAACACCGGTTGTGCAATTTTTTTCTTATATTCAAGTTCCTGTGAGTAAGTGTTGGCCCCACTTGCTCGGCTTTACCGGTAAATGCTAAGGATGTATTTAAGTGCTGTCTTAAATGTAGTTTTCGCTTCACAGGTTTGAATTGTTTCATTATCGAGAGATCGATGGGTTCTCGGCAAGATTGGTTAAGGCAAGTGCAATGTCGAACTTCTTTGTGACGTGAATTTGACTGCTGGTTCTATGTTCTCTTTGAATATGCTTCATTAGATGTCTTTGGTTTCATATATTTGTTGCTTCAAGATTTCTATTCTTCTTGTTGAGTATTCAAGGTTCATGTGTTCCCTTTCATATCATTCAAGTGCCGGGGGTTTGTATAAACACCAGTTGTGCAATTTGGTTCTTATATTCAAGTTTCTGTGAGTAAGTGTTGGCCCCACTTGCTCGGTTTTACCGGTAAATGCTAAGGATGTTTCAAGTGTTGTCCATTTCAGACGTAAACTATTGTTTCATTGTGGTGTCAAGGAGATGGTTCGTTTGATACTTATTCCCGTTGTTCCTCATATTGTTGTATTTGTTCTTCTGGTTCCGAATTGTACTTCCTGAATGTTTTTACTCACTCTTGTGCTTTATTTGATTTTTAGGTATCCGTTGATTGACGCAAGCATTGGATGGAAGTAGAACATTCATTTGAGCACACACACATACACATTTGAAATTAATTAGTTTACTTGTCTTTTGAGTAATTATTGAGTAGTTGGGATGATCATATGGTTGTGGTGAATGGTTCATGTTTATTCTTGGAGTTGTTGGTTGTTTATTGCTTATTCATGGTTATATGTCTATTTGTGATGTATGTGTGTCCACAGATGATAGAATTTACAGGGAAGACTCTACCAAAATTTTGAATAATTTTTATACTTGTAGGTTTTTAATTGTTTTATAGTAGCCTCCAGATTAGTCAAATACCTGGAGGTGTTACACGTTCGCCTGGCCATGGTGAAGATGGAGCTGATTAGAAGAGCCGTTGTGCTATGCTTGTGGTGGGCCAAAGTCTAACTAGGAAGGGAGAAAGAGGGAGGACGTCCAGTGAAAAGTTTCTTCATAGGCACTTCGTAGGAAATTTCTTTGTATGCCTAGACTTTTCCATAGAAATTACCAGCATCTAGGTTATTGAGTTTTCAACCCATTTTTCATAAGTTGTTTTGTCATAATTAAATTTAATCCAATCCAATTGTTGTTGGGTCAGGTTCACATTTTAAACTGGAATGTAATACAAGATGATGCAATAGGTCATATATGACAGGCGACATGTACAAAAAATGTTTGTTCAAATATCTGTCACTGAATTCCATGGAAGCAGGAGAGCGTGAGCAAGCACAAATCACATTAGAGGTTTGATCATAATTGTCACAAATCCTATGAAAAATTGCATACATCCACGATTAATTGTATGGAATTTCAAAGCGTTTACCTCAGATTTTATATGATGATTAAATATAGTGGCGAAAGCAAACTTGGGGTCTTACCATTGTAAAAGATGAAGAGGGCGATGATGGAATTACTTAATTAGCGGAGACCGCTGACAGCAGGAATTGACCTCGGACTGGCTGAAACATGCAATTAAGACAAGCATGATGACAGCGTAACCGTGGAGCTAGGGTTAGGCGGCGGGGGTTCCAATAGCAACGGTGAATCTCTGTTTACTGTTATGAAGGTTAATGGAAAGATTGGGTGGTGAGGCTGGTCACTGTAACATCGCAGGCCCAAAATATGGCTCCATATCTGCTCGCACATTGTACGGGTCCTACCTCATCGAAATAATTCTTACGCTTTCATTCTCGCTTCGTCTAAAAGAGTTAACCTAGTTATTACTGCATTTTTGGCTTGGGCTGGGACTTCACATCCCCCTCCCCTAGAGCTCGACGTCCTCGTCGAGCAGCGGACCATTTCACCCTGAGGACAGATGTACATTATCACCTCCCTTAGCCATGTCCGTACGCCTAATACTAGCATACGTTCCTCCAGTCCAGTTAGCAGCCGTATGTAGACAAATAGATGTAGCATGGATGAGAGGCAGAGGAAATTAGAACTGAACTGGAGTGTCCTGCTAGATATGACTTGGGCAAGAGCATTCGGACAGGATAAACGCACCATGAAAATGACAGATATAATCATCGCAACTGGAACAAGTGGGCCACACTAGAATTCTCCCTCCAGATCATTGGCATATTGTGGACGGGTCAAATTCGGTATGTTGCAGGCAGGGACAAGTGCCAGAGAGGCAGATTTGATCCCAAGAATGGAAGGGATGAGTTGCGTCGGAGGATGGTAAGCAACAAATATTGCTTGACATATGGGTCCGTGATGTGGCTAGCCAAACTTTTAAATTGAGGTACTACATTCGACTTAAGTCGTCCGCCACCAAGTCCATAGTATCACTACCAACTATCTAATAGTCTTTTCGCAAAAAGAAAAAAAAAAACTATCTGACAGTCGACCATCAGCCTGATGACTACCCACGCGTTCTCCATACATGCCGGCGTCCAACTGCTACACCTTCCACCGCATCATGGTTCGCATTTGCATCCACTAGTAGGCTCCGCATTGGAGTCGGCTATCACGCCGTCCACCCCTACGCTATCCACCCCTACGCTATCCACTATACGTCATTGTGCTCCTTGTTGGAGTCAAAGCACGTCATCCATAACGGTGTCAGGGCAAACACTATCTCAGATAGTTTAGATTGTATGATAAGACAGGCATACAGATTTAAAAATAATACACATCATTGCATACCAAATATGATTCCACAGTTCATCATAAGAATTATTTAGTAGATTGCATAACAAAAGACCATATCTTGCCTCACAATAATGTGTATGGGCTGTTCCACAGCTACAATTCCATAGACGCACTGAAAATTATGTAACGAGAAAAGCGAAACACAATAGGCCCCATAGAACGGAATGGTTACATATTTTGTCATAATAAAAGTTGTATTCAGCCTTTGATATATTAGTCTTCAGAAGATTCAACAATCTGTTTTGGTTCCTCAAACCAGTAAGAACAGAAGAGAAAATATATGAAATTAACAACGCCTTGTAGAGCAAGTAGAAAATAGTAGTAGTCATAGTGTCCATGGTTTAAGTTATGAGAAAGCCAGCTCACTCTTCCTCCCCTACCTGTGACCACTTTGACAACCTTGACAATAATTGTCGCTTCAATGTTTGCAATACCCGCTGCAAGGAACATTAGGGCCAATGCTAAGCTACCCATTGTTTTTGGTAGCACTGCATAGTAAAACTCGATTTGTCCAACAGATCCAAATGCACCAGTAAGGCCAGAGAAAATGCTTTGAGGGGCCAACCATAAAGCTGACATGTTTACAGTACCATCAGCCTCTTGCAAGCCTTGCTTTATTGCTTGCTTCCTCCGAACAGCCTCCACTACTGATGCTGTGAGAGCAGATGAAATGGAAAACATCAGGCCAATGCCCATCTTCTTCTTAGGAGTAAGTACTATTTCCCTCCCTGTAATCTTTTGAAGAAGCGGTACGATGTATCTATCATAACATCCTGACCACAACATGAAAGTAATGACCTCAAAGATTGCGACTGAACCAGCTGGTATTTTGAACTTGGTTATACCAACATGGCGATCCATTGTGTCTGCCTGTAGCACCCTGAAGGACTGACCTTGTTGGATCAGGGCACATGTAATCATGGCTGACCATATAGGGATAACACTTAATGTACTTTTGAGGTCCTCGACTTGCTCAACTGTACATATACTCCTATTTGCATTGAAGACTTCAGTGTTCGAACTATCTGCACGTGTCTGTAGCATACATGCTTTGTTCAGGAACCTATTGTTTTCAGAACAATAATTAACACATGAACTTATCTTATAAACTGACAAGATGATAGTTGAACATTAAAAACGGTAAAGTAGCAATGACTTATACCTCATTTTGCTTGATGGAACCAATGCCGACTCTCTAGAATTGTGGTGATATTGCACACCATCACATGCCTCTGGAATTTCAATGTGCCGATTTTTCATAGCCACGTTAAGTACTTGAAATAAGCTAGCCCATGTGTTTTTTTGTGGTTTCACTTTTATGTAAAGGGGAGATGCCACAATGTTTAAAATTGTAACCAGTGCCATTATAGCAAGTGGAATGGCAAAACCAATCTTCCAGCCAAATTTGTCTTGCAAATATACAAGGAGGGTAATAGAAATAAAATTAGATCCACTCATTGATATATAATACCAGGAAAAGAGTACTTTTAGAGCTCTATCCTTTTGGGCACCATTACAGTGAGCAAACTGATCCACGCCGAAAGCAAGACTGCAAGGACGAATACCACTCGATCCAATTGATAAGAATGCAAAGGAACTAAACAAGACAACCAGTTGAAGTGTTGTAGGTGAATGGCAACTCTGGTGTCCATTTCCACAATCTCCCGCTACCACTTTTGGAACCATTGTTGTCAACCAAAGAAGGGCAGTACCCTAGTTTTGAAATAAACATAAAATCAAATTATATGCATTTGTAACTATAATCATATAGAAAGAAGTAGTTTGTAGACTTGTAGGAAGTTAGATCTTACGATTGTGTATGCGACAAGTGCAAGTGTAATTGTGAGGAAGCGTCCCAATAGTGTATCAGAGATAACTGACCCGAGTATAGGTAAAAAACTTGCAGCTGCTTGATAGGCAAATAAAACTAGCGCACTTGTTGCAGAGCCCATTTTATATTCAATGGTCAAGTATATAATAATATTTGCACTGACTGCTGCATTGACAATCCGTTCACAACCTTCATTTGCTGAAATTCAGAAAATATGTAAGTTATACAGAGAGAACAAATACAATATGTAATTAATATTACTTTTATGAATATTTTTTTGTCAAAAACACAGGAGCACTGTGCCTGATTATATTAGGAATAAAAAGGGAAAAGAGATACAACACACACCACACCACAATACTTTTATGAATAACTATGTAACTTCTAGAAGAAACAGACCAGAACTTGATGTTTTTGTGTAGAAGCAATATAAGAAGCTCACAGTTTGCAGTTGAAAAGCAGAAGCTAAGACATAGGCAAAACATATTAAGGGTTGCCACTTTTCATATAAAAATCAATGGAAAATATTTGGAAGGATATTAGATCTATATTTTCAATTGAGTTTCGGGTGAAAGAAGAATTACCAATGATAAATGGAATAGTTTGACTGCCGCCCTTGCTGGGGAGACGAACATGTTCCTCTTGTTGTGTGGACTCCATCTTTTGCAAGATCTAGCAATGTGTTGTTACAGATCACACACATTGTTCTCTATATATATAGCAATGCAACATAGTTGTAGGTTGTAGCCTCCTTGGAGGTCCAGGCCAGGCCAAACAACCATTATCTAAAAGAATATATAATAATTTATTTATCTACAAATTAGATACATGTGATCTCCCGATGGAACCTTGAATTTAGTCGTGTGTCTGCAAAGGTGCAATATCTAAGTCGATACGCAGCATGCCAACTGTACATACTCCTTAAATGATAATACACACCACACAATAAAATCTTTTAGGATGTATATTTTTTTTGCAAAGAATAGATATATATGATACTACAAATAAAATCTTTAGGATATATATGACATTCTAAACAAAATCTTTAGGATATATATGATACTAAAAATAAAATCTTAGGGTATATAT
>LAPY01002795.1:53502-64280 GCA_000970635.1 Eragrostis tef
CTCCGCTCCCGGCCGGCCTCCCTCGAGGTTGAAGCGCCGCGGCGAGGTTGTCTTGGGCGCTTGCCGTGAGGGGGAGGGCTATCTTCTCCTTTGGATGGAACGTTGTTTCGTGCGGGGCCCACAATGCTGGATTTTATTTTCTGTTTTGTTTTGTTGATTTTGCAAGTTCTGGCCTTTGGTCGCTTCTGATGGCTGGCTGGCGGCTACCGCCTACCGTGTGCGCGGTTGGTGGTCCGTGGTCTCCAGGAGAGGCGACCAAAGTCGGCGGCCACTGCCACACAAACTCCCTGCCGCCTCAGGAAGTCTGAGTAAATGGAGTATGACCGGGGAAGCACGTGAGAGAACTCTATATTTCCCGATCCAGTTTAACAATTTTTATTATAATTGTAAATATATTTGAACAATTTGGTTTTTTCAACAGAGAGATTCGAATTCTTTTGAAGCTTTCAGCTATAACAATTCTGTTCAACCAAAATTTTGAGTTGGCGGCTTCAATGGTGATCGTGCTCCATCAATTGGGTGCATATTTGGTGCAAATAGGCTAGAAGTTGGAAATTTGAAAATTTCTCTAAAACTCACACTTGTAGGTTCTCAAAAATTTTGAAACAATCACCGTCAGTAGTTGCATTAGAATCATGGGTGCACACAAAATTCAACCCTAAACTCTACCATTTGGGAGATGCAAAAATAACAAATGTTGAACAAAGGTGCACTAGAGAACAAAAATAGTTTGTTTTGTCTTGTAATGCATCTAAAACACAAATCTGCTATTTTTTTTATCTCCCTAACGATATTGTGTATGAGGATGAAATTTTGTGGGCACCCATAGTACTAGTGCAACCACAAATGGTGTTTCTCAAAAAAAAACACAGATGGTGAGTTTTTTTTAATTTTTTTTACCGCTAAGTATGAGATTTTTAGAGAAGTTTTCAGATTTCCAGTTTTTAGCCTATTTGCCTCTGATATCTCCCCCCCCCCCCCCCCGCGCAATCTCGAAAAGCATAACAAATTGGTCTCATTGCCAACCGACTTCTATTGCCTCACTCCGCTAGCACCAGTCTATCATGGTCTCATTGCCAACAGACTCTGATGTGCACACACGTAAGGAATACGTGCAGCAACCTTTTATTGGCCCAATCTTCACGGTGGAACACAAGAACATGATAACTATCGTTGCATGACCTGACGGAGAGGTGGCGCACCACAAGATATTGCACCCGTGACGAACCATCGAGACAGGCGCCCTTCCACGCACCGACGCAACCAGCCCACGCAATCACACCATATAGATGTGAAGCACGAACAGGGTGAACCGAAGTTCGGTGTTCTACAATCTCCTAAGAAATCGAAAGAACGATTGTTGCAAGACACTCGTGCCTTACTAGTTCCAAACATTCTCTCCGTAGGAGGAGAACCACACACAAGGTGTCTATGTATTCATCATCAAAAGTCTCTTTTACTTGTGAAGATTACATTGATATTTATACTATAGAAAAGCATGTGAAAAGTTATAACATTAAATCTGAGTGCTCATCCATCATATGAAAGGTCTTTCTGACTCTTGGTATGCTTCTTGAGTGGAGTATCCAAAAGTCTTTTCAATTTTCACGCAGGAATTTGGTTGGATGGCAGCATCCACTAGTCTGACCATAACTCCTTGCTCGGAAGTCGAAACGTCGCACTGTTTGTTGCATATGAAAATAGACTTCAATATCTTTCTAAGGATATGTCACAATCAGAACTTGCGGATTAATTCTGGTGTAGCGGCAAACTTGAACAACATGTGTTTGTGTTGGCCCATATGGATGAGAATTCCTTTTCCCTTTCATATCAGACTCCTATCGGGTGTGTTCGTTTCTTTCATATCAGAATCTTGTGATTTAAGAGTATTAAACAAAATTTAATTACAAAAACTAATTGTAGAACTTCATCTAATGAAGGTAATTAAACCGTAATTAGACGATAGTTACTGTAGCATCATTGTAGCAAAACATAGATAAACTAGGCTCATTAAATATATCTCATAAATTAGCAGCCATCTATCAAAAAGATTATGATTAAACTGTATTTAATACTTTTAAGTAGCAAGATTCTTTTTATATGACAGGAACTAAACTTTAGGTGTCAAGAATCCGCTAGCCAGTTCACCAATCCATCATCGTTTTTATCCGCTGGGCATCCAGTATTCTAAAAACCCGCCTCTTGCACACATGTCGTCAAAACGTCAAAAACGATAACTTTTGATGTTCCAACACGAAGTTACCGCCACCTAAGACCTAAACTTTGTTGTCTTGGACCTACTAAAATAGCCAAAATCCTTGAGCTCCATGAACGCCGGATAGATCAATCACCACCACTATGCATCAGAGAAGTCATCAATTCGACTTCAATATCTCGATCCAATAATGCAATGGCTATCAAAGACATTTCGCGCGAAGTGAACCCGCAAGCTTGTGCTGCCTTCATCGGATCAGCAAGGGTTCCTCCTTCGCGAGCGCACATCCACCACTTTAAACACAGATTACCAAAAGATAGCGTGTGACCTTTGTACATTGCAGAAAATTTTATAGGACATCCAGGTTGCAAGCTCAAATTGATGTATGTCCTACATTAGAGCAAGCTGTGTAATTCCTTAGATGGCATTCTTTGGTCTGAGTGAATCCTTTTAAGCTGATTAGAAAAATGCTAATTAACAGTATTGGATCCCGCTTGAAAATGGAAACTCACAACAATTATATAAACACATACATTCAAGGGGTTTTCATATGGCAACAGTAATCCTTAACCCTGAAAATATTTGAGTTTTCATTTGTTAGCTTCGATCAGTCACTACTCCAGATGCACTCACACAATCAGATACTACACCACTTAAACTAATAGCGAAGTGGCACAAATAAAACATAGATATTGTGACATTTTTTTGTGACACTGGGTTATTTTAACCATATCAAATAATACCAAATCATAATAGAACATTGATATCATACTAGAGCAAACAAGAGCCATGTACATATAACATATCATACACCCAATCTTCAATTTCCGTTCCAAATAATCAAACCAAATCACAGGTAGATACAAAAAACATAAGATTAATGTACAGATTTTCCTAGCAGTTTGCCATTATTTTGCGGTGAATTCAAGCTTCTAAAGGCGTCACAGTACACGCATTTGTATTCTTGGTATACACCTCAGGTGAGGAATCGTTATATCAAAGTTGACATATAAGAGATAGTAGATGACTTCTTATGACGCAGCAGCAGTAGCATCAGCGGGTGCCGCGGGCTCAGCCTCCCAGAATGAAGTCTTTTTGCCTGTCTTCGAAACAGTTTGCAGGACAGCATCAGGAGTTACATTACCCTTCACGGTGACTTTCTGCTCTTTGATGTCAACATCGAAAGACTCGACACCTGAAACAATTAAATTCCATATGTTTAGATTTAGAAGGTGAAAAGTCAAAACTGTTAACAAACTTCAACTAAGAGACATAAGAAAAACATAAATGCCCTATTCTTTCTAGTAGTGTGTAGAAGTCGGAATTTGCTGATCATTTATTACTAGTATCCGAGAAAATGTCTTAGAATCAAGGAATTCTATGTCTTGACACCAACAAGATATATATAATGCAAATGCCAGCTGGTGAAAACTCAAAATTATGCACTCTGCACTTGCTGAGTTAATGTTTCAAGAAAGCGGTCTGTGACTGTAAGATCATACAAGTTGGTCACAACATAATGCAAAACATCCTACTTAAACATTCCAATGGAGTACGCTGCTCATTTGATTATTACTTTTATGTTACGGAAAGTTGCTCCTTCATACTCCCTCCGTCCCGAACAAAATAACGTTTTAGCTCTTTACCAGGTTCACTGAAGATGCTATGAATCTGGACAAAGTGTGTGTCCAGATTCACAGAAGATGCTATGAAACTGGACACAGATAAACAGAGCTAGAATGACAAATAAACTGAGACAGATGGAGTATATAACATTGCTAACCAAACTAAAACAACAAGTATCATACCATGCCTGAATATTAACTGTTTCTATATCTAGCCTTGTAGAAAGAAAAGGAGATTTTTTTTAAAAGAAAAGTAAGGGCATGCAATCTTCTTAAACGACATTCCAGTAGTTCGGTAGTGTAATTCATCTAATCAATGCATATATTTGTTAACTATTGCTATTGGCAATAAGAAATATAACAATGCAAAGTTTCTTCCAAGAACTATATGAGCCATTCGACAAGAGCCTCATGCAGCACCAGCTTCAATGCTTGATTACATTTGGTTGATATTCAAATCAGAAGTGCATTCCATTTACAACTTAAAAGAGATCACAGATAAGAAAATAAAATATTCAGCAAGAGAGACAAACCAACCTTCCATTTTGCCCAGAACCCGCTTCACAGCTCCAACACAGCCTTCACAGCTCATGCCAACCCTGAGTACAACTGTCTGCATCACAGAATTTTTTCCCCCAAAGAATAAGGTAACAGCCTAATTATAATTCGAACTCAATAGAAAAGGCAAAATATGGATGAGCTTCTCCAGATTTCATTCAAATCATAATTTTACAGTCCCCATCGTTAGACTTCCTATACGTGTTATTGCTTCATAATCATGCTGACTATTATTCATAAGTAATAATACGCGCACACAGCTGGTATATCTCATCTTATATAATCGTATTATGCACATCGACCTGCTGATTGATCAAATGGAAGCATGTAACCATGTAAGTTCAATCACGGCCTAATAATCCCAACCAACTCTGCACACAATTGAGGTGGGCTAATTGTTTCCAACAAGAATGCTAGAAAAATGCAGTTGGGCATGCTCCAAACAAAGTTAGACAGTTCAGCCCAAAATTTATACATATAAATAAGGAATAATCCCTTATTTATAGATTACATTAAGTAAAAACCTGATCCGTGATATGCCATTGTCAGTGACTATGATAGATCTCATTTGTCAGACACATCGATGACATTGTCAGTGACTATGTTAGACCCACTTGTCATAGACACATCGATAATACATTAGGGGCTATTCATTTTACCAATAGCATATCAGATTTAGGAGTCTTCAAGGTTTTTTGTAGCCATAGAGGCATTCCTCTCGGCTTTATAATCAACGAAGATACTTCATGCAAGACTCATTTGTACTATCACATCGTGCGTTCAAACATTAAATGATTTTAAAACCAAATGAACCATCGCCCAAGTGATTTAAGATTTAATCCATCGGATCTCTGGTTGTACAACTCCATCATACAAATTAGCAGAACTCTATAATGAAATCCAAATATTCATTAGATAAACTTAGTGCATCTGAGGTAATTTCCAGCTCAAAGCAAGTACATAAAATTGAACATATCTAATTTGTAGTTTGTCTGACTACACCACGCAACTAGCACAGCTGAAAACGGAAAAATGTCTCCCAGAAGGACCAAACGAGACATCTCCGGGGAAACATGCAACGGATCGAAATTGAACCTTAGATCTAGGTACATCCCATTTTCCACATCGTCAAGCCAGACATAGGATAAACTACTTCTGTATTCTTTCCTTACGATTTCGCACCTACAGATCACTAGATCAAACCCTGAAGCAACTATAACACATTCTCCGGCGGGCCACAGATCCTGTTACCCACCTGCAGCACAGCACCTGTGTTCCCCCCAGAAACAATTTCATGGAAATATGGATCGTTTGGTGGGCGGCACCTCAAATTCTAACTGGAAAATACGAAAGTGGGCAGCTCTGCGGTACCTGGGCCATGGCGCGGGGAGGTAGGTGGAGTGATCTCCGGACGGCGAGGGGGGCGAGACGCTGGATTGGGAGTTTTCGGCCGAATTGACGGGAGGGGGATTGGTCATATGGAAGCATGTAACCATGTAACCATGTGTTTTTGTCATTACCTAATAATCCCAACCAACTCTGCACATCGCTGAGGTGGGCTAATTGTTTCCAACAAGAATGCTAGAAAAATGCAGTTGGACATCTTCCAAACAAAGATTAACAGTTCAGCCCACAAATCTATACATATAAATAAGGAATAATCCCTTGTTTATATATTACATTGAGTAAAAAGTAAAAACCTAATTCGTGACATGACACTGTCAGTGACTATGATAGATCCCACTTGTCACAGGCACTCGATGACACATCAGGGACTAGTCATTTTACCGATAGCATATCAAGGTATTTAGGAATCTTCAAGGTTTTTTGTAGCCATAGAGCCATTCCTCTTGGCTTTATAATCAAGGAAAATAGTTAATGCATGACTCATTTGTACTATCGCATCGTACATTCAGATATCAAATGATTTTAAAACCAAGTGAACCATGGCCCAAGTGATTTAAGATTTAATCCATTGGACCCCTGGTTGTGCAACTCCATACTACAAATTAGCAGTACTCTATAATAAAACCCAACTATTCATTAGATAAACTTAGTGCATCTGAGGTAACTTCCAGCTCAAAGCAAGCATATAAAATTGAACATAGATAATTAATGGAATATAAAGTCATGCATAAAGCTTAAATTTGTAGTTCGTCTGACAGCACAACGCATCTAGTAGCACAGATGAAAGCGGAAAATGTCTACCAGAAGGACCAAACCAGACATCTCCGGGGAAACATTCAACGGATCACAAATTGAACCTCAGATCTAGGTACAAACAATTTTCTACATCGTCAACCCAGCCATAAGATAAACTAGTTCTGTATTCTTTCATTACGATTCCGCACCTACAGATCACTAGATCAGACCCTGAAGCAACTATAACCCATTCTCTGGCGAACCACAGATCCTGCTACCAGCCTGTAGACTGTAGCACAAGACCTTTGCTCCCCCCAAAAACAATTTCATGGAAAGATGAATCGTTTTGGGGGCGGCACCTCAAATTCGAACCGGAAAATACGATACTGGGCAGCTCTGCGGTACCTGGGCCATGGTGCGAGGAGGTAGGTGGACTGATCTCCGGACGGCGAGGGGGGCGAGACGCTGGATTGGGAGTTTTCGGCCAAATTGACGGAAGGTGCGGATACTTCGGACGGGAGGGGGTTAATGAATGGTCGCGGTGGCGTCACGGAACACGCGAGGGAGACGGAGGACGGGTTGAGACTGACAGGTGGGGACGGGTGCGGGGCCTCGGAGCGGGTCAGCACCGTGTTGGGCTGGGAGTTCGTTAGAGCCGTCAGTGCGTGTATCACGCCGGTCAACGACACAGGATTTCCTGCACTCGGCGTGTTTCGTACCGCCACCAAGGACCAACAAGGCAAGCACGTTTGCTCTCGCTGGCGGCTTCAATGATTCCGTTCATCACCAAACAAAAATGAAGGCAATAATCAAAGATAGACAATGCATCACGAATACATCACATGTGAGCTCACATTTTTTTTGGGCGATTTGATGTGAGCTCACATCAAAGATAGACATTTGCAATGTCATTGAAAATCTTTGACATCCCTCTTTTTTCCTAGGTCACAGAACCTTATCCCCCTTTCAATGGGAAAATATCCGATGCAGTTCACTACTAGAATTCTCCATATCTCCTAGACAAGAAATTACTAGGAAAATACCTAATAACAGTAGGGAAAGCTTTTCCTTGCCATATTTCCTAGGGAAAGTTTCATAACATGTGAAATTTTCAATGTTAGTCCTTGGATCATGCCTCTATTGTCAATATAAACCGAAAAAGAGTCAAGGAGAAATCTTTTGAAGGGCATGCGCAACTTTATGTATATGCATACAAATGCAAATGGCTCACATTGGGAATTTCACGTTACCAGAGTCCCATTCAACTACCTTACAAGTCAAAGGCAAAATAAATCAAAGTATATGCACTTTGATAGCTATAGCCGCAAAACCACGTTCAATATTTGAAGTAACAAAAGAAAAACAGTAAGACACTTGGTTTGCTTCTAGTATATGGTAATTTTCATGGATATTATCATGGCACTTGAATCTGACGCAACCGGTGACCGTCCATGGATTGAGCACATGACTTCGAAAGTATCAAATACATTGCGAAGGATTTATGCTTGGTAAATTTCTTCTCTATTATTTTCAGGCTGCATGTTTCCCCTTTTCAACAATCAACATGGTATAGTTACAGACACTAAATTGTCTGTTGATTAATGTTAGAAACTATTACTATATATAGCCACAATAATATTTGCAGCAGGAAATATTTACGGACAAAGTATATGCCTTTCTAATCTAAACCCTTAAAGAACCAGTTGCGAGGAAAATCACTTCTATACTGTCATCCTATCTACCCTGCCATCTGAACCGTCCTGCCATATCGTGAGCCCAAAATTTAACGTACCGAATGGTTCCACCAAATCCCGGGCGTAACGCTCTCCCTCTCTCCCCCACCGGTTACATTGGTTTTTTGGAAAGTGTTACATAACCGTAACGCTCCAAAACAATTCTTTTCTCACCCCCCACGCCACCCACCGTACCCCTTCCATTGGGTTGATTTTCGTTGCTTTCCAAATTCGCCCGGTGTCACGCTAGGAAGGTTTCCTCCGTTTGGAAATAATTCAAACGTAACCAGCTGTTTCCACAAAGTGGGTGACGTAAAAATAGCAACAATTGATGACGCTGCGCTATTGCAAGTTCATCCACGTTTGGAAAGCGGAAATGCTTTACGTACGTCCCGGTCGTCCGACCAGAACGTACGACCTGTGTTAGGTGCTGCTGTGATCTGCTCGTGATTAGTGTTTCTTATTAATCGTAGGGCTGCCTGCTAATCAGCCGCTGGTCGCACGGCCGGGTCGGATGACCCGGTCATGTGTATAGCACTGTTGTTTTGAAAGGCGTCGCCCTTGTCGCCGTTCGAGCAATCATGCGCTCTCCTACACCGTTCGAGTACCTCGTCGCCCGCGTCGCCGTTAGAAGCCCTCGTCGCCAGCGAGGCCGTTGGAGGCCCTCGTCGCCCAGACTCCTGGGCCTCCTCGTCGACTGTGTGCAACCGGACGTCATCGTGGAAGCAGATCACCAGAACCCTAGACCCGCTGCCATCCAGTGTGAAGACACCATTCGTGGGTGTTCCAAACGGAGGTGAACTCATCAATCGATCCTGCTTCTTAATTTATCTTCACTACGTGTTTTTCAAGCGATCCCCGCCGACGACCTCGTGCCACACATCGACGACGGCGATCTCCTCCCTTAGGCCGTAGCCTCCCCAACAACACGGCGAACATCCAATTCATCCATGCTATCCACGGCGCTGGTACCGTCGCCCCCTCTCTTCTTGCGATGTGTTCTTGTTTGATTTGTTTTTTTGTCGCTTATAAGTTCGCGCCGCTGCAGCGCGTGAAGATCACTAGGTCGCCCGTGGATGGGTTCGTACGTGCAGGTGTACGACGGCGGAGAGCAGCCGCAGCGAGGGCGAGGCCGTTCCACCCCATACCCCTACCCCGCAACCGCCCGGCTCCTCCTCGACGTGGTGGCCACACCCATGAGAGATTGCGACACGCGCCTGTCTTGAGTCCATCCCCGATGGCCGTCGGAGATCAGCCCACAGACCCGAGCTTTCGTCCATGCACTCACTGCTCCCAGCTTTCTTGCCCTCTGCAGTGACCAGGTAATCAATCGTCCTACTCTTCCCGTGTTCACCCGTTCACCTTGCCTACCTTTTTCAATGGACTCCCCTGCAGTTCAGTTGATGGGATTGGTCAACTTGCGCACTTCATCAATTATTAATTATTGTTTCCTCGTCCAGTATGACCATTATTCCTTGCTGTATTATTCAGTCGTCAATGATTGAGCACGTCCAGCTACTTTATGTTCTGAAAATTCACCAATTCAGTCTGATTCTCATATTAATCAGATATTTTTGGTTTAGTGCGCCCGAGGCCATGGTATTGGAGAGCATAGGGGATTCAAAATTTCAAACCCCACATCTGCTGGAAGGGGTAACGACCACGACAAGAAACTTCCATAGTCTCAAAGTTCCAGCTAAGGTACGTTGCTCATTTTCGTTGCAATGGTGCATACTTGCACTTGCTTAGCATTTCTTTGTTTCATTTGTGCAGACGGCTTTACGATAGTTCACTCTCAGGTGCCTTCAAAATTGTCCCAAAGGATTAAACAGGGTGGTTTCTGATTGTTGTTTGTAAATTCAAATAATTAGCAAATTTTATTCTATCTATATAATTGCTCAATGGCAGCAGGGCAAATATTCCTGCCTTTTAAAAGGGTTCCTATGCTTCAGTACAAAATTCTCTGGTGACTAAACTATAGTGTCTGCAATATTTCAAATTCCATAGTGACATTATTAATTGCTATGGTTAGTTCTGCATTTTGTAGCTTGCACAGGCAAACTATATATGACAACACTTGGTCATCGAGTTGTTATTTTATTGCAATGTATCTAAAGTGAAGAGTACTATGAGTGTGGAGTCAAAAAACAGAGTATTATGTTGACAAATTTATTTACAGTCATTACTCATTAAAACATGTTGATATGCCTTCTCATAGTTTCTGAAACCTTTTGCAGACATGATTTACCGGAACTGTAATTCTCCTTGTAATGGGCTAATTTGTCCTGTGAGTTATGCGAGGAGCAATTGTTCAGCAATGGCAAGGTGAGGCATCGTGATGATATGATGACATTTATATCTATACACCAAATATCATAGTTTCTGTCAAATAAACTTCAAAATCAATTGTAACACCCCAAAATTTCTATTTTAAGATGTGAAGCATTTTTGCTAGGTTTTGTTTTTATAAAATAAAATAAATTTGTTTTATGTGATGAAAAATTA
>LAPY01002796.1:30614-45339 GCA_000970635.1 Eragrostis tef
AGCTTTGCCGCCGACGCGAGACACCCCGCAGCGAGGGGGAGAGATAGAAAGGGATCGCGAGTTTGTTGCGTTTGAAGCGGAGAGGGAGCCGGAGTCCGGAACCGGAAAGGCCTAGGGTGGCAAGCAAACGCCGCGCGAGTGTCGGAGTGTTCGTTTTGATCTGATAATAAGGTAACTAGGTAAGGCAAAGGTTGGCAGGCAAGGCGAGGAGAGGAGCCTCTATCTCTCCCTCTCTGTGTTTCTTGGCGCGACGATCGGTGGTGATGACGCCGGTGGTGGATGCCGATAATGCAGGAGGAAGGGCATTGCCTGGCGGAGCTTCGTCGGCGGCGTGGTTCTGCCGGCAGAGGAGGACGGCGGCCATGGGCGGGTACGAGCTCGTCAGGAACGACGAGGCGGCGGGCGCGGGGGTCCCCGACCTTGAGCTCGGCGCCGCCAAGGCCGCGCTCTCCACGACGCCTGCGCCGACATCGGCGCGGCAGCGGCTCGTCTCCCTCGACGTCTTCCGCGGGATCACCGTGCTGGTAAGTACGCGCATACTACAGACCTGCTCATCTTATTAGATTCACCTTTCGTCTCTTGATTAGCATTAGCCTTTTGCTGCTGCGCTTTTCCCTTTCGCCCGTCCATCGATGCATCGACCAACCGCGCGCCATCATCCATCATGGCTCTCGACGCAATGATGCGTGAACTGTCCGGTTGTCGCGTGTCCCAACCCAAAGGATGCCCTGTTCTTGGCGCTCTCCCTTGTCCGCATCCCTTCCCGACTCTTCTCTTCTCTTCTCAATCAGGAGGAGCCCAGCTTAATTGGCCTTGCTTTTGCATACAACTAGCTAAAAACTGTGCCTCGCATGCGTCTTTGCTTTTCTCCACTCGCACTCGCAAGTCATCATGACTTCGACCGTCTAGTCATGTTGCTCGCTACTGGCCTACTGTCCTAAAGAGGGCTTATAAACAAAGAAACAGAAACAGATAGGAATCAGAGTCAGGGTCAATCGGAACAACCGAACAAGCACACAAAAACAGAGAGAGATCACCCATCAGAGCTGCTCAAACTAAACCGTCATGGTGGTCACAAGAATCCTGATGCAGTTTCTAGCTTTAGGCGTTGTACGGACGAATTTTTCCTGTTGTAGCCATGTTAGCGCTTCCCAATTATGCTGTATTTTATTCTAAAAATTGTGGGCGGGTTAACACGGTGAGACCTTGACACATTAGGATGTCACGTGATCAAGATTCTGGTTTAAAAAAAAAGGTTGATTGTATTCTGTTCTGTGGCATCGCATAGAAAGGACGTGTTTAATAGTACTTAGCTTATCAATAATATAGTTTTAGCGGCATTAACAAGCACCGATCGACCGACCACCGAGACACTTGTCAGTGTTAGATGCTACTCCGAGCATGTCCTACACGCACAGCTCTTACGCCTCGACTGGCAACTGGTCCGGCGACGTACTTCGTGTGAATTGGAAGTTCGAGTCATGCAGCACCACAAGACATCATGTATTGCCTGTTGGTTTACACGTAGGTTCTGCTGGTTCACCAATCCACAGTTCCCTTTTGTTGGAGCGTGACGATGTGCCAACCCATACACGCGATTTTTCGAGACACGTATTGGGTGGCCGAGGGAGAAACCCACTGGAGCAGGAACCCCAAAAGGCTTCGCTATTGATGAAGCGACGGTGCCGACGGCGGTGGCTGAGAATGTGATCATGTTGTCCTTGACCGCATGCATCCAGGTATGGGACGAGCCCTGGCCAGATCAGAGCACGCCGGCATCGCCTAATCAGGGAAGAAACGCGGCCCTGCTCGGCGCCGTGAACTCACACCTGTCACCGCGTTGTGTGGTCGCTGCATCATCAGCAGCTCTCCCTTGGCCAACTGATTGCTCTCTTTTCAGCCGCTCCGCTCTGCTTTTGCTTGATTTGGTGGTATCCTTTGCTTGACCTGCAAGCGCGGCAAAGCCGGTGCGCTCACATTGCCAGTTTTGTGTGCTGTAGTAGTAGCCTAAACGCCCAAGCTGTGTCTGCTGCTTAGCACAGGTTCTGCAAGCTCTTGGTCGTATTCTTATGACCGCAAGTGGTTGCGTAACAATCTCGTCGTCATCACAAGATCTATCTACCTAGTACTTTTATCGGTGCCCTAGATTTTTTTTAGATAACGAAAATGAGCCCTGACGGCCTTTTGCATTATCATGGGTGCCTTAGATAAAGCTTGCGCTTGTAACTTTGTGAGCTTGTGGCTTGGAGCCAAAGGGCCTCGCACTTCCACATCTTAATCCCACTCCCGCCCATGCATGACGCGTACCCAAAGATCCAAAGACGGGCCTTTTTTTTTCTCTTAATCAGAAAGAATGCTTATGTCATCTGAGACCGACGAGGCCATCGCGACGCCTTCTTTTTTTTTCCAGCTTTGGCCGCACTTATCGCTTCTTTTCATCCTTTGACGTCGTGTCAAGCACCGAGGGCGTTATGTCATGTCTTTCACTAACTGCAGTTTGACACGAAACAAAGGCGCCCCCACGCGATATCTGATCTCTTCGGAACTCAATGTGATCCTCTGACATTTCATACTGTGGCCAGTACCCACTTTCACATGGAGTCAAGATCCACCGACTCCAGTACTATAGTTAATTTTATCTGCTGGTACTCCTAAAACAGAGAAGAAGAGCAAAAGGGCTTGTCCGTTTGGCCTTAAGCTCTTTTCTAAAGATCTCAAGATCAAATGGTGTATGGTCACAACAGGGAAAAAAAAGATCAAATAGTGAAACTGACAGCAGCATCTGGGGAATCTGATGATAAGGGTGATGCGATATGAATTCTGAATGAAGGGCGCCTCCTGGTCCAGACGAGGCAAATGAAAGAGACCACATCAACATCCGTAGGAAGACAGATCATGTACGACGCGATTCGGCCCTGCCCCAAGATAGGTGCAGTGCAGGAAATTGATGGAAATCTCAAGGACAGGTCTGCCCCGTTTACGGACGTCCATGTGGCTGGGACCTGGGACTGGAGTTAGTGCAGATATTATTGGCCAGCTTGCGAGACGTGTCTGTCCTGAACTGGATTCAGTGTCTCGCGTCGGGATCAAGCTGATTTTACGCGCTAACTTGGAGGACAAGAGGTCCAGATCATGAGGAAGAAATACAGTGAAACAGGTGTGCATGGAAGGCAACATCGCAGCTAGCGATCTGTACCGGCCACGGTTGATAGGTAAGGATCGAGGCTTTAAGGTCACGGATTGTGTAGCTCGTACGGCAGAGTCAAGATCAATTGGGTAGAGCTTGATGGCAGGTAGGGCGTCGAGTCACCGACGCTGCACGCTGTTTCCCTCCGACTCTATGCATCCATCACTTGCTAATTAAGAGTGACTGTGTGGCGGGAAGTTTACTCACAAATAGAGACTTGCCTCCAGTGACAACTTTGAAGTACTTAATGTAATCAGATACACCACAGCTTGATTGAAATATATGTTCCATAGAAATTTTAAAGTTACTTATGTGGTTATGCTCAAAAAAAGTGAAACTCTTCTTTTGGGGTGCCTCTGATCTCTGCATTTTTCTCTTCATTCCATTCCATTGGTTGAACCTATAGTACCGGAATCCAAGAAGGCTTCTGGTGTCATAAGCCAGTCCATTCATTCGCAAATAGAATATGTACCTCTGCTGTTCGAGATATAGCCAGTAAAACTAGGTGCGGTTTAACCGTCTTGCGAATCCTATGCCGTCCTAACCCGACGGGTCATGTTGGGTTGATAGGTAAGGATCGAGGCTTTAAGGTCACGGATTGTGTAGCTCGTACGGCAGAGTCAAGATCAATTGGGTAGAGCTTGATGGCAGGTAGGGCGTCGAGTCACCGACGCTGCACGCTGTTTCCCTCCGATTCTGCATCCATCACTTGCTAATTAAGAGTGACTGTGTGGCGGGAAGTTTACTCACAAATAGAGACTTGCCTCCAGTGACAACTTTGAAGTACTTAATGTAATCAGATACACCACAGCTTGATTGAAATATATGTTCCATAGAAATTTTAAAGTTACTTATGTGGTTATGCTCAAAAAAAGTGAAACTCTTCTTTTGGGGTGCCTCTGATCTCTGCATTTTTCTCTTCATTCCATTCCATTGGTTGAACCTATAGTACCGGAATCCAAGAAGGGCTCTGGTGTCATAAGCCAGTCCATTCATTCGCAAATAGAATATGTACCTCTGCTGTTCGAGATATAGCCAGTAAAACTAGGTGCGGTTTAACCGTCTTGCGAATCCTATGCCGTCCTAACCCGACGAGTCATGTTGGCTGTGGCCATCGGGATGGCATCACCTACTTTGTTTGCTTGGCCTGGAATGGTGGTGAATCAATGAGACAATGATGGTTACCCATGCATTTGCCACAAATTGCACGGATCGAATAATCTAGTACCACTACCAATATCGATCATCAAGTATGGCACCGGATCTGTTGCAATCAGTGTCTATTTGACTTGTATTCTTGATTTCTTATTAGTAGTGGATCTACGGCCTAGGTATGAGATGTTTGGAATTGTTGTACATTCTCAATACATTATTTCTCTTTTTCCGGAGCATTCAGATTCTCTTAAGAACTCGAAAGCTGACTCGTTGAGTTATGCTGGGTGCATGCTCCAATATTTCTCTCGATAAAATAATAATTATATATATTTGTTTTCTTATTGCAGCTTATGATCATCGTTGATGATGCTGGTGCCTTCCTCCCAGCGCTGAACCACTCTCCATGGGATGGTCTAACTATAGCTGACTTTGTCATGCCATTCTTCCTTTTCATTGTTGGAGTCTCACTAACACTAGCGTACAAGGTACGACACGCTGAAATTAACAAGGCTGGTTGTTTGATTTACCCTTCTTTCCGGATTACAATAACTTACAGAGATGTCGAAAGTTTTTTTTTTGGCATTCTGAGATGTCGAAAGTTAACCATGCCGCTCTCTGCAGCGAGTGCCAGACAAATTGGAGGCGACTAAGAAGGCTGTACTTCGTGCCCTCAAGTTGTTTTGTCTCGGTCTTGTTCTCCAAGGTATTTTGGCCCTTGGTTGTAAATTGGTGTAAAAAATAACTAAATTGTTGCAATGATCAACACATATCCTCTCTCCTTTTATGCAGGTGGATTTTTTCATGGTGTCCACAGTCTCACCTTTGGTGTTGATCTTACCAAAATACGGCTGATGGGCATACTTCAGGTACCAACCATTTTGTTACAATATTACCTTTAGAACATATCACATGTTGGGTACTACAACAAGGTAGAAGTCATTTGAACGACATATGATGGATTATTTTTTGCAGAGGATTGCTATAGCCTATCTTCTGGCCGCGGTATGTGAAATTTGGCTCAAGGGAGACGATGATGTAGATTATGGAATTGATTTGCTTAGAAGATACCGTTACCAATTGTGAGTACAGACTGAAACTATCCTTGCTATTAGGGAATTGATTTACAAAGCATTCCTGTTCAGGATCTAGTACAGTTTGAACAATTTACATGAAGTGATTTCTTATATTCTAACCTACAGTTTGTTGTGCTACTAGATTTGTAGGACTGGTCCTCTCAGCCATGTATACTGTTCTTTTGTACGGTATGTTCGTTCCACACTGGGAGTACCAGATATCCGGTCCTGGTTCAACTGTGAAGTCATTCTCTGTAAGTACACAATGTACTTCATTTGGAATGGTGAAATCATCTATTCTTACATGTTCAGAATAGAACTCTGAAGTACGTTGTGTTGATTTTACGTTTGAATTCATCAGGTAAAATGCGGAGGAAGGGGGGACACTGGACCAGCTTGCAATGCAGTTGGAATGGTGGACCGTACAATTTTAGGGATCGACCATCTGTATAGACGTCCAGTTTATGCGCGTACAAAGGTTCGATGTGTAGTGCAATAAGCTAAACTATTTTTTCTGATACCTTGTCACAAAATTCACTAAATTTTTTGGCTTCCCTTCAGGAATGCAGTATTAATTATCCGGAGAATGGACCGCTTCCACCTGATGCTCCATCATGGTGCCAAGCACCATTTGATCCTGAAGGCCTCCTCAGGTCAGTGCCTCGCTTACTCTTCATCATTCCATAAGCATATCTTGCAATGCAAGCTGTTCCAAACTTCCAATTGACCGTCAGTCTGACAGTTCTTTCTTTGCATTTCAGCTCCGTTATGGCAATTGTCACTTGCCGAGGTAGTGCTGCTTTGTGATACTAGATTGAGCACTTTTGTGGAGTTGTGAAAAATATTCTCATCTTTTTCCTAATTGACCTGCAGAAACACAGGGGACGAATCATCAATTGGTTGACCCCTTCCTTCAGCATGTTAGCACTAGCTTTCGTAATGGACTTCGTTGGTAAGGGTCTACCAAACACTAATCAACCAAACTCTTACTGTTCCTAATCCAGAGGATTTGAGATTAATAAAAAATTATCATGATCCTTCTTAGGGTTGAGGATGAATAAACCGCTATACACGATTAGTTACACTTTGGCTACCGCTGGTGCTGCCGGGTTACTTTTCACTGGAATCTACGTTCTGGTCAGTCCTCTTTGACCCGATAAAGCATAACTTAGTGTCACCCATCTACAGACCATCATCTCAGAACTTTCGGACTAACTAGCAAGAGTCTTTCAGGTGGATGTGCATGGATTTAGGAGACCTACCATTCCCATCGAGTGGATGGGGAAGCACGCACTGATGATATATGTGCTGCTGGCATGCAACATCCTGCCCATGTTCATCCGTGGCTTCTATTGGAGGGACCCCAAGAACAACCTTGTAAGTTATGATAGATACAGCTCTCTTAGCTGTAATTTTTGGTGAAACCTACCACGGAAGCTCATGCTTTGCACTTTCTTCTTGAAAAACAGTTGAAATTTATCGGCGTTGGGGCGTGAAGACATTACCCTCTATACGTTGGTGTAGAAGCGGTTATGGCCACACATAATGGTACATAGAATTTAGGCCTAAGTATGGACTGAGAGGATGCAGCAGTAGGCGGTCAGGCAGAGTTTTGCTTTGCTAACATGATGATGTTCAAATCATGTTCATGCCCTATTTCATCAGCACTTTTGGGCAACGGCTATTGCCACTTGAAGGAGATTCCATTACCTACGAGCTCTTGTGTATATGATGGGTTATTACTCATGTATATGATAACTGATAACACACTAGGGATTCAGATGAAATATAGTACAGATCCAACAAATTCTTATGATATTTGATTGCCAGAAACTGGAGTTTTAGCTTCAATTTGTTGTTGTTCAGCTTAGAACCAAGCGTTTGCTTTGTCTTAAAAAAAACATTTGGAGAAACGTAAAAAAAGTAGGACTAAATAGGATCAATTTCCTTTTATTTATTTTACAACGAGATTTAACAAACTTAAAGGTCCTAAAATAAGCTTGTTTCTCGAACCAAAATACTACATAAACTCTGGAAATTGTCATTTTCATGAAAAATTTCGCATGAAAATTATGAACTTTTTTTTGTTTAACGTAACATGATCCACGACAGACACTACTGTGAATAACATAAAAAATCAAGGATTTGATTGATCCAATGTCAAAACATAAACACAGTTTATATTAAAAGAAACCAAAATTGAATAATTTATTGATATTTTTATTGAGTCAATCAATACATTCATGGACCTATATGTGATACGAAAGTTTACAGAGTCTAATGACCGAATAGCGTATTAAGATATCATCACATTCCACTTTGGTATTCAGCCTCAGAGCACTTGCACCGGCGGAGGATAGGTGGACACTACAATGCACATTATTCTACTACTCAATACTCATACAGGAGAGAAATGGAACATGCACACAGAGGTGAAAATCCATACACACACGTTCATTTACAATCTAGCAATCGCTGAGCGCAATTAGCTGGTCCACCACACCAGGCTCCGCAAGGGTACTTGTGTCTCCAAGTTCATCCAGTTGCCGTGCAGCAATTTTGCGCAAAATTCTGCGCATGATCTTGCCACTCCGAGTTTTAGGAAGTCCTGGTGCCCAGTGGATCTTGTCGGGAGCTGCAAATGCTCCAATCTGCCACAAAAGGGCATGGTAAATCATGTGAAGAACTTTCTGATTTCCTTTTATTCATTTATTTATTTGTTCAAAGAACATGTAAGCATATGGACGAGTGGCACAGTCAGCATTGCAGGAGCGAAACAGGTCCAAAGTTAACTGCTTCTTTGCTGTCATTCAGTTATAGTCAACATAGAATTCACACTAGTCGCATGAACCATGAAGGGTTTCATATGAAGATTGCTGACTACTTCGCGGGAATGACAGAGTGTGCGTGATTCATGCAAGGATCGTGACTACATAGAATGAAATAGTATTATCAACTTTTTGATATGAAATTTCTAGGTATTAGGGCCAGTTTGGATTAGAGCCAGCACACGCATGACCGAAAAATCTGTGGTTGGCTGCCCTACCTCCACGTGTTTGGAATAGCATTAATTCTGGCATGCCAATGCCAGAGCACATGCTTGCTCGCCAAATGTGAGCGGCAAAATCGCTAACCAAAAAATTGGCGAGCCTACGTGATTGGCGCGGAGCGTTATGGCACAAACCAAACATGGGCTTAGTCTCAACTTTGACATAAAAAATTTCTATGTACCATGCCAGCCAAACCAACTACCAAGAATAAATGAAGGCTCAGCAATTGGGCACATATCATCTGTCAATACAAATGTAGCCATCTTCAGTAAAAACACCCAGAGCAAAGAAAATACCTGGTTGCGCACTGTCATTATGAGACTTTTTCGTAGTTCCTCACTATAAGGAACACCATCCACCAAAGTTACAAAAGCGTAAATTCCTTGACCTTTGACCTGAAGCAAGTTATTACTCATTAAGAATCATATATGGCAGGGTAACAAATGAAATAAGTGGTGCAGGAAGGAGAGGAAAAAGCAGCATTCCTTAGTTCCTTACCTCATGCTCGACACCAACAACAGCAGCCTCTGCGCATTGTGGATGTGAAACCAAAGCTGATTCAACCTCTGCTGTGCCAATCCGGTGTCCACTATATTCACATGATGAAGGGCAAGATAGTTATCACTTGAAAATTGGCAATACCATATGTGAACTAAAGATGTGGCACATAACGACATGAAAGCAAATCAGCAGCTAACCTGACATTGATAACATCATCTACCCTTCCAGTCAGCCAGTGGTAACCGTCTTTGTCCCTGAAATGCAAAAGCTATTAGCTAAATTGTTTAAACGAGTTAATTACACTCTCAATACGTGTCAATCCCACATTGTATTAGGAGAAAGACTGGTGACTTACCTGCTGCAACCATCACCAGTGAAATAGTAGCCAGCAAATGGTTTGAAGTATGTGGTCTCGTATCTCTCATGATCTCCATAGAGAGTCCGGAAAGCCCCAGGCCAGGATTTCTTTATGCAAAGATACCCACTGCATTCTCCTTCAATCTCTTGGCCTTTCTCGTCAACAATTACCGGCTGTAAATCATACAGACAACAGTTCAGAATTGAAAATAGGTGGGATCGTATTTCTTCAAATTTCAAAGATAAATTGTGCTTGCCTGAACACCAAAGAAAGGAAAGGTTGCAGAACCAGGTTTTTGAGGCCAGGCGCCAGGCAAAGGGGTTATCTAACAAAAACATGCATGACAGTTCAAATCAACACATTGACAACAAACATCACTTTGAGGTCCACAACAAAATTTCAAAAGAGGCGTAAACCATAAAGAAATTACCATGAAACCGCCAGTTTCAGTTTGCCACCAAGTGTCTGAAATGGGGCATCGTGAGTCCCCAACAACATTGTAGAACCACCTGAAATGACATAAACTAACATATGAGCCTTTTATAAACATGCAGTGTAAAGATAAAGAAGAAGTCCAACGCACCTCCATGCACTAGGATTGATTGGCTCACCAACACTTCCCAGGACTCGAAGAGATTTCCGAGAGTAACGTGTAACATACTTCAAAAGCAAAGCAGAAAATCAGAAAGAGGGAATGTTTATAGTCGATATATGTATACAAAGAATGTTAGCTGACTCAGTTATTAACATTCTCCAAAACATGCAATAGAGTCATCTCATGGCCCTCCCAGTTTCTGTCACAAGGACTTTGCAAATCATAGGTTTGAATAGATCATTGGGGAATAAGATAAGGTCCAATGTGCCGTGGAAACAACATGCAGCAGTAAGAAGGCATGCAAGCACTGAGCACACTTTGAAAGATCGTTTTATCCATGTTCAGTATTACTAACTAGTTTGGAAAGACAGAGCAAATGGAACAGAATGAATTAAACAGCAACTATAAGCTGGTAATCACTTTCAAGATTACCAGACTGATATGGACTTGAAAGCAAATAGGGTAATTTGACATCCGAACATGATAGCCTTTCAGATAATTGGGTGATATTATGAAACCAAATTCCCCTGAAAATATTATGAACCTAATTCATGTACTGGTAAAAGGAGCTCGCATAAAAAACAAGTACACGTACCTCAGTACCATCACGCATGAGTGAAGCAAGTTATTACTCATTAAGAATCATATATGGCAGGGTAACAAATGAAATAAGTGGTGCAGGAAGGAGAGGAAAAAGCAGCATTCCTTAGTTCCTTACCTCATGCTCGACACCAACAACAGCTGCCTCTGCACATTGTGGATGTGAAACCAAAGCTGATTCGACCTCTGCTGTGCCAATTCGGTGTCCACTACATTCACATGAAGAGCAAGATAGTTATCACTTGAAAGTTGGCAATACCATATGTGATAGTTATCACTTGATAGTTATCACATAACGACATGAAACCAAATCAGTAGCTAACCTGACATTGATAACATCATCTACCCTTCCAGTCAGCCAGTGGTAACCGTCTTTGTCCCTGAAATGCAAAAGCTATTAGCTAAATTGTTTAAACGAGTTAATTACACTCTCAATACGTGTCAATCCCACATTGTATTAGGAGAAAGACTGGTGACTTACCTGCTGCAACCATCACCAGTGAAATAGTAGCCAGCAAATGGTTTGAAGTATGTGGTCTCGTATCTCTCATGATCTCCATAGAGAGTCCGGAAAGCCCCAGGCCAGGATTTCTTTATGCAAAGATACCCACTGCATTCTCCTTCAATCTCTTGGCCTTTCTCGTCAACAATTACCGGCTGTAAATCATACAGACAACAGTTCAGAATTGAAAATAGGTGGGATCGTATTTCTTCAAATTTCAAAGATAAATTGTGCTTGCCTGAACACCAAAGAAAGGAAAGGTTGCAGAACCAGGTTTTTGAGGCCAGGCGCCAGGCAAAGGGGTTATCTAACAAAAACATGCATGACAGGTCAAATTAACACATTGACAACAAACATCACTTTGAGGTCCACAACAAAATTTCAAAAGAGGCGTAAACCATAAAGAAATTACCATGAAACCGCCAGTTTCAGTTTGCCACCAAGTGTCTGAAATGGGGCATCGTGAGTCCCCAACAACATTGTAGAACCACCTGAAATGACATAAACTAACATATGAGCCTTTTATAAACATGCAGTGTAAAGATAAAGAAGAAGTCCAACGCACCTCCATGCACTAGGATTGATTGGCTCACCAACACTTCCCAGGACTCGAAGAGATTTCCGAGAGTAACGTGTAACATACTTCAAAAGCAAAGCAGAAAATCAGAAAGAGGGAATGTTTATAGTCGATATATGTATACAAAGAATGTTAGCTGACTCAGTTATTAACATTCTCCAAAACATGCAATAGAGTCATCTCATGGCCCTCCCAGTTTCTGTCACAAGGACTTTGCAAATCATAGGTTTGAATAGATCATTGGGGAATAAGATAAGGTCCAATGTGCCGTGGAAACAACATGCAGCAGTAAGAAGGCATGCAAGCACTGAGCACACTTTGAAAGATCGTTTTATCCATGTTCAGTATTACTAACTAGTTTGGAAAGACAGAGCAAATGGAACAGAATGAATTAAACAGCAACTATAAGCTGGTAATCACTTTCAAAATTACCAGACTGATATGGACTTGAAAGCAAATAGGGTAATTTGACATCCGAACATGATAGCCTTTCAGATAATTGGGTGATATTATGAAACCAAATTCCCCTGAAAATATTATGAACCTAATTCATGTACTGGTAAAAGGAGCTCGCATAAAAAACAAGTACACGTACCTCAGTACCATCACGCATGAGTGAACGGACGAGAGTCGGGGCCGTATAAAATATTGTCACATTGTACTTGTCCACAATGTCCCAGCATCGGCCAGAATCAGGGTAGTTTGGAGTCTACATGTATGATTCAAAGGAGTACTTACAAATAAGTAGTTGAAAACAAGCAGCCGACATAGTAGCTTAATGAAGATTGACAAGATGTAGAAAACATGCAGTGAATAGAAAAAACAAGTGCAATCAGCAAAGAATTGTACAAACAATGAGACTGAACTGCTCTAAGTTAGCAGATAGGAAGACAGAAGATCAAAAAACGCCAGATTTTCTCATCTAACAACATCAATTTATCAAAACTCTTGCAGAAACATACCCCTTCAAAGACGAGGACTGTAGCTCCATTCAGGAGGGGACCGTATGTTACATAACTATGCCCAGTAATCCAGCCACAGTCAGCAGTGCACCTGGTGCAAACAAAAAGGTGGAATATATAAGGAAACTAGCAACTTCTATGAGCAACCAAATAATCAGGTTATACACCTAGCAAAAAGGGGAAAGCTTATGTGTTACCAGTATATGTCCGCTGGCTTGTAATCAAATGCATACTTAAATGTTGTTGCAGTATAGACCATGTAGCCCCCAGAAGTATGCAATACACCCTACATACACTAGGAGTGATTACTACTTGACTAATGCAATAACTAGGTAATCCTGCTTAATTACAAGTACCTTTGGCTTCCCAGTGCTGCCACTTGTGTATAAAAGAAACAATGGATCCTCTGCATCCACCCATTCCACGTCGCACTTGGTTGAAAATTTTGAAACGACATCCTGTAATATATTTGAACAACGAATGATGGTAAAATGAGAATGCTATTCTCGTGGAGTAGAGGATGAGTAGTTGTCCTACTTAACGAGAGAAACACAAACCTGCCACCAAACATCCCTTTCTGCTTGCCATTTTGTGTCTTCTCTCTTCATGGCTGACTGATTTTCATATGTCAAACAGATACCTAATTGGCACAATGGAAGTACACGTCAGTAAAAAAAAAACTAATTTGATTACATTCACTGGTTCTGATATGCGCTCAACCACATGCTTACAAAGAGGTTGCTTTGGCTATTAAGAATAAATACTAGAGCTTGCATACACTATCGGACAAATTGTTTATGGAAGTCCAAGAATCAGATCCAGTTCCTACCTACAGACACTCCGTTCTTCTCACTTTCAACCAAAGCTGCATCGACTATATCTTTGAGAAAGATGGGTTTAACCCCCCGTTTCACAGCATTGCACGTGAGGACGAGCTTTGGCTTGCAATCAACAATCCTTTGGGCCAGTGAATCCGCTGAGAAGCCTGCAAACACAACCTGAACAAATTTGGATGCATGATGTATCACATCAAAAATAGGACCATGATCAACAAGATACCCGACAGAACTGTAGCGTACCGAGTGAACAGCACCAATACGAGCACAAGCAAGCATGGCAATGGGAAGCTCCAGCAACATTGGTAAGTAGATCACCACGGCATCACCCTTGCCGACGCCGACGCTCTTCAAGTAATTTGCAAGCTACCAAAATGCATAAAAGGAACACATTGAATTCAGGAATCTTCGCCCCAAACTCCACGGACACAAGCTGATATGAGTGGTAACACATATTTTTGCATTGTGAACATCCTTTTACCTGGCAAACCTTCTCCAAAAGCTCAGAATAGGTGAGCTTCCCATCCTGACCGAGCTCATTACCCTCCCAGTACATTGCAATCTTGTCCCCGTTACCAGCCTCAATGTTGCGGTCGACAGCATTGTAACATATGTTAGTTTTCCCTCCCTTGAACCACTGTCCAAGACAAATAATCAGTATATCATTCAGTACCACTGCACCCGTTCCATTTAGTCAACAAATGGAAGGCTAAGGAGTGCTAAATTTAGTCATCAACCATTGGACAACACTTACGCTGATCTGAACCGGGCCCTTGGTGACATCGAGGTTCTCCGAGCAGACCTCACTGGCGTTCCACTTCTCCTTCCAGTAGAAGGTCTCGGCGATCTCTGACCAGAAACCGGCCGGGTCCTTGATGGACCTCTCGTACATCTCCCGGTACTGGGGCAACATGACAAAACACAGCAACATCACTCACAATCATGTAACGCAAAAAGGAAAACAAGCACGAGTGTGTATGAAAACTGTCGAATTTAGCCATTCTATTTCTGTCCCTGTCGTACTTCGCTCGCAAGTTTGATCACTGACTAATCGCTCATGCTTGCAAAGTTGCATGACGCCTAAAATGGAAAGCGCCCCAGGCGCTAAAGCAAAGGCCTGTGGTCCAGAGCAAGCCATTGACTAGTCCAAATACAAGAAGATTTCGGCTTCAGCGACAAGGATCAAGAAACACGCAGCACGAGAGTTTCAAATTCAGTTTGCTCCTCACCTGCTGCGGGGAGGAAACAAGCGCGTTGGCGGAGAACTCGGGGCTGGGGAAGATGAGATCGTGCTCCTCGGCGGCGAGCGACTCGCCGAGGACCAGGGCG
>LAPY01002796.1:48492-58810 GCA_000970635.1 Eragrostis tef
GAGGTGGCGCAGCTTGTCGGAGGAGGCGCCCGCCGGCTGTTCGCCGTTGGCCGTGCCCATGGCCGCGCACGGGTGTCGGTCGGTGGTGGCCGGTGACGGCGACGGGGTGCGGGGCAGCGGGCTGGCGCGGGAGGGAGGTGCAGTGAGATCCAGCCGGGGCTCGGGGCGGCGTCAGCGATGGCTACCGGAGGAGTTTATAAATGATGAACGGTTGATCTCCGCGGCGACGGCTACCGGCCGAGTCCATGTGTTGACTTTCTTTCTGTTCTCATGTTTTTCCCGTGATGGCACTTCTTGGTTCAATTTTCTTGCGCCAGGGACTGAATCAAAGTGAAAATGCGACGAATTTTTAACCGTGGTTTGTCGACTTGAAATGTACAAAAGATTTATCATTTTATCGGACTGTTTACCGCTTTGAATAATCGATCAGTTCATTACTCATTGTGGTCACGAACGAGCTGCAACGTGGTCGCGCCACTTTATTTGTTATTATCATTCGAATTCAGTTGAAGTAGGAAGGAAATAATGAACAAACCAATACAAGAGTTCAATCATTCCCTACAGCAAATACTCCTATAATGCGTTCTGTTCTTTTTACAACTCAATCAAATTATATTCCAAGCTAACGTTTAGTAGTACTTGGTTATTTTTTACTCGTCCTGCCAGTGCAGCATCCCCAGCTTGCTTATTAAAAATCTTTATTAATTGTTGCGTTGCACCAGCTTTGCTGGTGAATACTGTCAAAGTGGATCTGTCCATGTTGGTTGGGAGAAGGAAGAAAGCGAAGATCGATTGATTATCCCTTTCCTTTCTGGTTGCTCGCGCCTCGCGCACGAACATCGCGAGGCGCATAAAATTTTATACTATTCCGATGAAGACGGGGAAACGTCGTTGGCGAGCGAGTAAACAAATGCGCTTGCATTCGCGCCATGCCACTCACACGGCCACTTGTTGGTGGAGGAAGCATCGCACCGGTCGCCGCCTCGCTCGCACAGCTGGCCGCCCCGCCGTAAAACTGCGAGCACCCGGATCACGCGCGGACCGACGGCGTTGCGACAGAAGAAGCGAGGAGATTGGCGGGAGTCAAGTCAATGCAAGCTCAACAGCGTTAGTTGCAGCTACGTGCGACCGTGACAGAGGAACAACACCTGTGCATGCTAGATTGCTAGGCGTCGACAGCCCAAATTAAGAGGTGGCGGACGTGGTCATCGGAAGCTTGATATAGTACTTGCAACGTTACGAACGAATATGTTATCTTTATATGACCCTCAGGAGATTATTGATGCCTGCTCTTGATCGGAAGCTGTTTAGCAGCAAACTTGTTTGGCACAGCTTCATATTCAAAAAATCCACCTTTTTATAACTAACCATATCCAACTGCAAAAATTGATAGATCAAGATTATGGACCAATTAGAAGTCTTTGGTTAATCGCCGGAAAAACAAATATTTGCAATATTCTTATTTTGGAGTAACATAAAAATTTAAACATATTTTGTGTTATAATTAAACTCAAAATCCAGAGGTGTACTAAACATGGTCGTCATATGAGTCTTAACTCTATAAACACATTTTCAAGCTATATGATGAGGATGCCTTGGACAACACCTTCACTTTCCTATCTAGACATCCACATGTCTTTAGTATAGAATAGTTCTGAGGCTAACAGGCTATAACATAGGCTAAGATGGCTCCATATTGTTTTGTTATTATTTTCAACTGTTTTCCTTGTGACGACAATATCTTGCTAATGCTGATACAAGAACTAAAACTATTTTCATCCTTCAAATAATGCATGTTTCTAGCATAGTAACTTCATAGCTAACATGTGCAAGATCATGTCATGGCTACCAATAAATACTAATATCGATAGTCGTTGTCTTGTTGAGGAACCTCAAAATAAAAACTTGGTTAATAAAATCAAAGTAATAGGTTGGAATGAGGATAATGAAATCAAACGGAATCGGTGGTTGAATCAATGTTGGAGTTGAAATTTCCACTTTGCATGGTTGAATCCCTGATGTTGAGTATGTAAAGGGTGCGCGTCTATATATAGTTGGTTTTGTTTGATTTGAACTTTTTGGTTCCACACGGGCACTTGATTACAACACCAAGATAAATTTCAGTTCAGACCGCCACCAAGCGACAAAAAAATAGTGATATGTGTAATCCAACTATGTGCACATATTTTCCTAGATGTATGACGTAAAAGGATGAAACATCATCTTTAAATGTATTATCTAGATGTCCACGTCTCTTACTATATTATAGAGCAAGTATATGGTTGACCACTGTACCAGTTGCTAACATAGCTTGAATTTGTTATGTTATTTTGCTTTCAGGGTACATAACAACCCATTTGCTAATGTTGGTACAAGAACCGTTAATTTCAACATTTAAATGCATGTTTCTAGCATAGCAATTTCACGGGAAACATGTGCGGGAACATAACAATGCTTGCAAGTAGTAGGTAACTGTTGAGCAATGTTAAGAAAAGAATTACTAATGAAATCAATAGATAACACTAGGTAATTGTTGAGCGTTGTTATGAAAAGTAACTAATCAAAGCAATAAAAAAATACTAGTAATTATTGAGAGGTATTAAAAACAAAGTTGAACTACTTTAAAACAAAAAAAAAGATGGGATGGATCAATGTTAACTTTGTTGGTTGAAAGGTGGATATTTCATGAACTGAAAAGGATGCGCGTCGATAAATGTGGCTGGTTGGTTCGAGATGTTGGGCTTCATGCTGGGACCAATTTTGGTTCGGGGCTCCACCGATCGACAGAAAAAAAAAATCACTTGTGTCGCTTTAGTGTCAAATTCAGTCCTGCTGGCACAATAAAATTTGAGTTCCAGTTTGTGTTTCTGAAAAAAACAAAGAACACCAGTTTCTATCGAAGGAAAGGGCGGTGGAGACAGTTTGTGATGTTGACAAGTAATATACGCCAAGTTTTGGATTGGTAGCTCTGCCCAGCACAAATCTAGCTTATAAATCAAGAAAGCAAACCCGTCCTACCGGTGTCTTGAGATGCATGTGTGCTGACTGATGAGTTGATGGCACGCAACGACTACTATACCATGCTCTACCAGTATTTACTTAGCCTGGTCATGTGAAGTTAGGTGGAGAGATTGGTTGCACACATCAGAAAATTAAAGTTTATGGAATATGGTTGGTGTTGCTACGTCCAGTGTAACAACTTAGCAGATGGATCCAATATTAATTTGTCTCTCTTCATGCTACAGTGCATATATGAATGGATATTTAACGTGCACGAGTTGAACTTAACACATGGGTAGACATTTTACTCTGTCGCGAAATGGGGAAATGATAGACACATTCTGACTGACCCGCTACCAGATCGAGGATCATTTACGAGAGCTCGAAGTGCCAACACCAGGTCGTGCTCCTACTAAACTCCTAAACCAACCACTTGCAACGTCTCACATGGGGGCTTGCATAGCATGAACAGAAGGTTTCTCGATGGATGATCCCCCTAAAAAATATTTGAATTATCTAATGGCATCACTGCTGGATAAGAATTTTCTAGATCGTGTTTAAGCATTGATCCGATCCACCGAACCTGCCGGCCAGTCTCACGATGTGCGCAGGAGCTTTGCTTCTTTATTCCTCTTTTTGTTTTTTTTTCGAACGCGCAGGATCTTTTTGTTTGTTTTCTGAACAAGCCTCGGAAGTTCAATTCGGGCCTGTTTCATCCTCAGTGCATTGACATACCGGTATGTTCAGATTCCGTCGTCCCGTCTGCTAAGCAGATGGTATGGTATTCCCGCTGGGTCTGAGTTAGCGCTAGGAGCCTAGGACCATCTTATTAGATGTCAATATCCGTCTTGTAGCCCTTGAAAATCTTCAGAGCCTCCCTCGAAAAAAAAAGAAAAGAAAAAGGAAATCTTCGTGAACTGTATCGAGTTTTTTTTTTCAGTTTCTTTCAGAGCCTCCCTCAAAAAACAAAATTTATGAATTTTGCATTGGTGCAGACGGAGCTCAGCTCAACTGGTCGCGTGGCAGCGTTTCCGAGCATCCAGTCGGGGGTTCGATCCCCGACATCTGCACCAAGAGTCGCCTTTGGCTCACCTCCCTGCGGTGGCATGTTGGCTACCGTGTGCGCGCTGCCCAGCAGGTTTCGGTGAGCCTCTTCTTCCTTATCAAAATTCAGGAGAACATCGGAGAACAGTAGGGAAGCTACATACAGCTTCCCTGATGCGGTTTGTTTAATAGGGTTATTAAAATAGAGCCGTATTTGTCCTGCCGCAAACATGAAGGTTCAAATTTGTCCGCCACAATTGGCATAAGACGTATTTAGGCCCATATTCTAAAAAAAAGACGTATTTACGCCCGTTGAAGTGTGCTCGGACTCGATTTTCTATAATTTACGCGTGCTACACAAAGCCAACATATAGCACGCTTTGAGATGCGTGTGGAAAAACAGATCGACGGTTGCGGTGCTTTCTTCTCCTTCCGTTGCTTCACCGAGCGGCGCTCCGCCGTCCGTCTTCCCCGCTCTGCCGCCGCCCGTCCGGCCTCCTGCGCTGCGCCCAGGCTTCCTCGAGCTGCCGCCGCCAGTCCGACCTCCCGCGCCGCTGTCAGGCTTCTCCGAGCCGCCGCCATCATCCAGCTTCCTCGCGACACCGACAGAACAGTAGGGAAGCTACATACAGCTTCCCTAGTGCACTGGCACCAGGGTAAATTCCAGTTTTATCACTAATAAGTTTGATTTTGACCGTTTGTTCACCAGCTTTAACCTCTAAATACTGCATCTCGCACCACCCATGTGCTAATTCTAGCTTCGCCCCTGCGACAGAAAAACTGGTCCGGCCGCCGAAACAACTGTTCTGGGCTGCCAGATTCGTGACGACGGTGGGGCGGGCGGGAGAGAGACGTGGAGCAGCACACATGACGGCGGCGGGGGGGGGGGGGGGGCCCCCGGTCGAGAAAGAAGAAGCCGGTGATGGGCTGTGGTGGCCGCGTACACGGCAACTTCGCGTAGCGCAAGGTAACAGATAGGTGCTCCCGCTCGGACCTCTGTTCACCCTTGAAAAGAATACATCCATCAGCTCAATTTCCCCTTCTTTAGAATGGAGCTGGCCTGCCTAGTTTGTCCGCCACCCTTGAAAAGAATACATCCATCAGCTCAATTTCCCCTTCTTTAGAATGGAGCTGGCCTGCCTAGTTTGTCCGCCACCCTTGAAAAGAATACATCCATCAGCTCAATTTCCCCTTCTTTAGAATGGAGCTGGCCTGCCTAGTTTGTCCGCCACCCTTGAAAAGAATACATCCATCAGCTCAATTTCCCCTTCTTTAGAATGGAGCTGGCCTGCCTAGTTTGTCCGCCACCCTTGAAAAGAATACATCCATCAGCTCAATTTCCCCTTCTTTAGAATGGAGCTGGCCTGCCTAGTTTGTCCGCCAACACGATGAGCGAGCTTCCTCTTTATTCCTGATTTTGTTTTGTTTGCTGAACAAGTGAACAAGCAGCCTCAGAAAATCAGTTCTGACCTGTTTCATCCTCAGGGCTTCGACTTGTCCCAATTTCCAAGCTGTCCCTTCGTGGACGTGGGGAGCACGAGCTAGGGATTTTTTCAGTTCCCTAGCTTGCTCTAACAAATTGAAGTCAGCACTGATGCATGTGCTAACTAGACTCCATGATCCCGTCTTCTCACCAGATGGTACTGTATTTTCCAATCGGGTGAGTTTAGTTCTAGGACCAACTTATTAGATGTCCACCTCCTTGTATTGTAAGTCCATGATTTCCTTTATTCTCAGAGGTCTTAGCCTCGATATTTTTCCTAAAAGGGATCCATCAGTTTTTTACAGCGTGGTCCGCTTCAATTTCTTCAGGTCTTCAGTGAAATATAATCTCACAGGGCTGTAGCATGCAGATTGGAGACCACCAGCACCATAGCGTTTATCCTATACCGCCAACAAGCTAATTCAGTTTTTCGTAGTGAGAGGGAATGCCAATTCAGAAGTTGTGGGTCGCACCCGTGGTTGGGGTGTTCAGGCCCATTGAAGGGATGTGGTTACTAAAACGGGCTAAAATTGGAACCCCCTGACCAGAATCTAGGCAGACCGCCTCCCTGGGCTTGAGACTTGGGCCCAGTACGGGGTTCTACGGACTTCGTTTCTGGGTGCGCGGGTCGTCCATTTTCATTGCATGTTTTCTTTTTCGGTTGTGAAAGAGGTCTTGGTCTAGTGGCTAATACACTCGATTAATATTTTTAAGTTTCTGGATTTGACTTTCGGTGCGAGCGAATTTTCTAGAATTTACTGACGTTATGCGTTAAATGGTAAGCGGCGTTCCCGTCAACAACGAGGCGCCTTTGGTGACTTCAGGAATCTTCAGATCTGTCGGGTGCTCGTTCCTTTGGAGGTGCTCATAGGGGGTGGTGCGTGTTGTGAGCGTGTGCTTTGTACTTTGTACTGTGTAATTCTAAAAAAATATCTTTTCTTTTTCGGAGCCTTTTGTGTTGTGGTTATCTTTGCTGAAACACCAACCATTCTTCATCACGTAAAAATACAGATAGTACCCAAGCTCACAACACGCTAGAATGTAAACTGTCACGCCGGGGGAGGGGGGGGGGGGGGGGGGTGGTCTACATCAGAAAAGAGAAGGGAGAGTTTGGTTGGATCAAAGGTTGAAGAAAAGGTGGTGCACCTTTGGATTTGAAAACGGTCCACAGATATGTTTGCCTAATTATCAACTCCATCCCCTAAACTTCTCAACAAATAGCATTGGAGTTTCGCCCTTTGGGTTGGGATTTTGGAGACAAGGCCAGTGATGACCTATAAATTTAGAAAATTTTACTTAAAATAAATGCAACTGATAGCAAAGTACACACGTTACCCTACTCCATGAGGAGATTTTTGGTGATCGATGCTCAGCCAACCAACCATCTATCATCGTGGTCGCTGTTGCCCCATTATTGATGGATTATCTTAGATCTTAAGGATAAGCATCGCCTAATTTCCTATGCTTTGCTAGTACTATTACTTACTATTTAGTTAGCTTAGCCTATCTCCCCTAAGAACGTGATAGCGACCAGTTGCCGGCCGCCACTAAGCACATGCTTATGCTTGTACTGCAGACGCTGCATCGCGACAGTGTGTGTCATGAACCAAAAATATTCCTACACGATGCACTGCTTGTTTCTTGCTCGAATGATGAGATTTGCTGATATTTTCGCTCAGACGGGATTCAGCATCTGCTAAATTAGGTTGGAATGGCGCCCATGGTTTTGGGCGGCGAGGTGACCCTACGTCCTCGGTGGTCGTCTTCTTGTTTCCATGATGATGAAGACAGAAGCACCACCCTTTCATTGCTCCGAATGGCCAAGCACTCATCAGGGCTGCGCCTTCTGCTGTCGTGACGGCTGCTTGTGTGCCGTTTGGTTGGCGTCAGACCTTTTGATTTCAGGATGGCAGTACAATGATGAACGCTCTAATCGTGCAAAAGGCTATCATCTGGGAACAAAACGGCTGCCACTGGGAATCACTTGTCAGTGACTGAATCTCCAACCGTGCACATGTCGCCGTTGAAGTCTTTGTACTAGTTTCTTTTGCATTAATTTGTTTCGGTTAAGCATGTTCAATCTCGCGGTAAACTTGCACAAAGTGGATTTCAGCAAATATTTCCTCCTTGATCAGGTTCACTCGTTCTGAAGATAGTTTTCAACCGATGACGGTACATCCGTTAACTTAGCTCTTAAGATCATGGCGCGGTGATATTGCATAAAAGCTTTCAGTCCATAAAAGCCAGTTTCCGAGGATTTAAAAAACAATCATGGCATGAAGGTGATGGATTGTGAAAAAACTGCAAGCAACCGTCGTCGACCAAGACTGCATCTACTGCATCTCGAGTCACGGTGTTGAAATCTTGAGCTAGAATCATTCACTTGACTTGGGCTGAGGAAATCCTATCTACTACTCCAAAAGGTCAGTGGCAACTGGCAAGCTAGAGGAAAAAGGGGTGCTGTCCTCTAACTGATTGATGTGTTTCTGGTTTTTCATTTTAGCCTGGGTGCATCCGCACAAGAAGATAGCTTACTGCACCTGCGTACATGTTTTATATATTTGCGCCCGTGTACATGGAAGAAGCATAGAGAGCTTGAAGGTGCCAATAATCGCAGCGCATTGACTCGCTCAACAGATTCAGATGGATTAATCTACAGCATTATGCTGTACGTAAGGTGGCGGCCATTGTTTATTGACTGATGATGATTTCGGTTGCTGCAGAAGAAAAATGTAACCTTCATGTGGTCGTGACGAGTTGCTGCTTTCCCCCTCGTCCAGCCACCGAGTGATAGATGCACCTTCCTACCAACACCCAGCGTGTACGAGATAAGTTTTCAGATCACTGAGGAGATGTCACCGTTAACTTTTTATATTTAACCACCACAAAGAACAAGATTGCTCGACGCTAGTTGCTGCTAGTTGTTGACAGATTCAGATGCTTCAGCCAAACAGCTGGGACCGCAAGCGAACGGTGAATTGCTCCACCTTATAAAATCGTTAACAAACAAGAAGATATCTGGCAGGGACCAGTGTGGTTAGTTTTATGTTTTATAAGGGAACGTATCGCTTGATCTACTAATAAAAAGTGCCGCCTCTCACTCCTACGCCGGAAAACATCGGACCAGTGCTCTGAATGAGTGATGTTCCTTGTTCGGTGGAACGGGCAAGATCGAGAAGCAGCCGGTTCGTTCCGACGGTTGCTGTCAAGGTGCGGACGGCCCGAGCAGCTAGCTAGTCGTTGTAGCAAACATGTGGACAGGTCGGGCCACATGGACGTTGCCTTCTATACATGGCATCTCCCTGACAAGTGGGCCGCGATTTCACTGTCATAGTACCAGCTCAAATTAGCGAGAGGGTTAGCCGGTTAGGTTGGGTGGAGCCTGACGAGACGACAGCAGCCCCTGCCTTCAATTCTCTTGTGTCATCTCACCGTCGATAACCCCCGCGCGCGCAGTTTGTGTCTAGACGCAACAAACATTAGGCATGCCTTTTTATCTGGATCAAGGCAAGCAGCCACCTCGATTAAGAAGGCTCTCGGTGTCGAACTCCAGAGAACGTTCCTGATGACAAGCGAAGAGCTTCAGTCTGCCGCTCCAACAATGGCAATGTGGCGCGTCCGGGCGGTGCCGTGGACACAATGCAGATGCGTGGCACACTACGCACTACACGTCGGCGAACATGAACAGAGCGGAGATTTATTAGAAGGGTCCAGCTAGCTAGCTAAAGCTGGGACGGCGTGGATGTCTCGACGATGGAGATGGCCACAGAAAGCAACGCGCGGCGGCGGGTGGATTTAGGTCCGGTTTGCTTGGCTTCCCCGCAAGCACGAACGCGGCCGGGGAGACGTCTTTGGCATCCCGTGGCCGTTCCGTTGTGCTCTGGTTTACTACCCGCCACGAAGAAGAGAAACATACGAAATAGGACATGGTCCCGAGTCGGGCGTTGGAGCGGAGCTAACGGCCCAACGGCAACAGTGGTCACCACACCACGGCGAGATGCGACGAACCGCGCGCAGCAACAGTGCCTCGTATGGACCCCCGGGCTCGGTGGTGTTTATCCACAATGTTTTGTTATCTTGTCCCTTAATCATCCAAAACAGCCACGCGGGACCGACTGTTTCACGCACGCATCCACCCCACCTGACCCTCGCGATATTTTCAGCTTTCAGTCGTGGTAAGCAAGCTGCAATAGTCATGGGTGGTGCCCCAGCAGTTATCAGTAGATGACGCCTCGAAGAGTGAAACGTAGTGGAGACTGGAGAGTGGTGGCAGTAGCTAACACGCCACGGCAGGTGGGAGGACCGACCCAATCCAAATCCTATCCGCATCCCCGGCCGGCAACTTGCCCTCACGGCAGCGTAGGGCGTGCCCGCGCGAGCGGGCCATGTGTCCGCACCTCCGCTTTCCAGCGCGGCGCGCAACTCCGGGAAAGCCACACGGCTTCTGGAGCACGTCCGGTGGTGCTCTGACGACCAGGACGGGGAAAGGCGGTAGTAGTAGTACGAGATGAGGATTCCGGCCGAGCCAATCCGCGCCCGGCCGGCCTACGCTGCCCTGTTTGGCGTCCCGCGCGCGCCAGAGTTGGGCGCCGCCGCGTCGCGCAGTGACGTACTACGTCGCCGACCCACCTGCCCGCGCCGCGCGCCGAGTTTTGATCCACACGCGACCAACGCAATGCTGCGTGTGTGTGCGCCGAGCGTCAGAACCCGGGACGGACCATCTCCAATGCGCCACGCCCCCAGGCGCAACACACGTCACTCACGGCCTCGTCTCGTGTGGCGGCGGCGCCT
>LAPY01002797.1:2106-12686 GCA_000970635.1 Eragrostis tef
CGGGTTGGCACCTCCGCGAGGTCGAACACCACCTTGCCCACGTAGTCGTCGCGGCCCAGCATCTCGCGGTCCTTGAGGAACACCTCCACCGCGTTCGACTGCACGCGCGACTTGGAGAAGGCGAACACCTGGTCCCACTCCGGGTTGGGCCGCCGGTCGAAGTGGCCCGTCGTGCCCTTGTAGTTGCCCAGGCGGACCTCCACGTACGGGTCCATGGCCGCGCCGGTGATGGGGTTGGGGGGCAGGTCCTTGGCCTTCACCACGCGCACGTACAGGAAGAACATCTGCTCAACCAGGTCGTACGTGCTCGACGGCTTGTCCACGCCCAGCCACCCCGCCAGACCGCCGCCGCCGCCGCCGGACGGGCGCGCCGGCCCAGCGGCGCCCTTGGGCCATTGCTCGCCCAGCAACGGGTTCGTGTCCTTGAGCTGGAAGTCCTCATGGTGCGGGTCAGCGTGCCCGCTCATCCTTGCCGCTCCCTGCGTTGTGCTCCCAACCTATATCCATTGCCGCAACCAAAATAACACCACATCAATCAATCGGTCAGCTACTAAACCATTAATTTCACCAGATATCAAATTCTCACTTGCTGTTTCAACGATTGCACAAACTTCTGAAGCTTGTCAGCAGCGCTATATGCCTCAGTAACAATGGCGCCAGGCACTTATATGACACTCAGAAACTGGTGTCCATGGCAAGCTCGACGCACAACACCAAAGATGTACCAGGAAGCAAGTGTTGGGTATGGGACAAACACACGCACGCTGCACGCCTGCAGATCAGCCTCAGAAGCAGGGCAAGCTTTTTGTGCAGGGAAGCGTATGGCCGGTGCCCCACGAACAGGAGGATCGCAGCAAGCCTCGCCGGGAAGCAAAGCCGGCACGACGGCGGTGACCCCGGCGACAAGGCAAGTATACAAGAGACCAATAGAGGCGGCGGCCTGACCACCTAAGCCTCTACAAGGAACAAGGGATAAGCAGCGATAGGCGCTTAGCCCAGCTGAGCTCTGCTTCAGCTGCACAGCAGGGCGCTTTCAGGGAGAAGCTGACTGCCTTTCCAGGGCTGTTTCAGGCAAGCAGCCCACTGACATAGTAAAGAGGGCGACGATCTAAAGAACCATGGATCATGTGTCCAAAGGCGATTGAAAGACGGTGTCAGTGGTAAATCAAAAGGCGGCCGATCCATCGATTGGGGGAATCGGTTCTTTGGGTTATGGAGCGGGCTTTGTTTATGCCATCGGCGTGCTCTCGTCCTCTGGTTCGGGGCAAGGAACCTTGCACAGTTCATGGAGGACCAGGGACCAATCTGCGCCATATGACGAGGTAATTTCCAGCTTACTCATGCCTCCTGCTGCTTGTCTGTTAAAAAAAAATCATGAGGAAAAAAGAGTGTTCAGAAAGTCATGTTTCTTTCCAAAAAAGGTGGGAAATGAAATACATGTATTACCGCAGAACTTCAATGTCATTCGCCAAATATATTACTTATCCGGGTAAGGAAACCAACTATAGTAAATACTAGTCTATATGAGAATCAAAATTAAGTGGCGTTTTAAAATATGTAATATGTTTTTAACCTTTGTGATCACATAATTAGTCAGCTTCAACAAACGAAAACAACTGATTTGTGAATCTTTACTGTACATTATCCATGGTACTACTAAATGTTGTCTCAAATTGCATGCACACTATTACTGGAATTGATTGCTGTCAGTTGAAATGTGTCACACTTTTTTAACTGAAGTTAATACGCTTATGAGAGAAACACTGACGTGTTGTGAAATATTTTTGTTCATTATACTGAAACAAAAAGAAACGGAACGCTACGGGATGGCATGTAGTAGTATTGTATAAGCTTAACAAGGAAGCAGACGGAAGTTACCTTTATTCCATGCCGGATTGGCAGCCCGAATGTGAGCGTGGTGTCAAAAAGCAAGCAGAGAATATATTCTCATCGCTCCACCACTTAGCGCCTCTACGTTCAAACCGTGTTACCAGCTCGGACCATTCTAAGTTCCTGACCACATAGTCTGAGGCCATTTGATGCCTGATTATTGGGCAGATGATTTCATGATTGCATCATCGTTATTTTGATCCTCTCTGCTTCTGTCTTGAGCAGGCAAAAAGAGCAGTTGACACAGTTGGGCCCAGGTTTAAGCAAGGCCTGGTAATCGTTTAGGCCCAACTGGGTTGGTGAAAGTCGTTAAAGGTGTAGATTTGGGCTTATCAATCAGGCTGGAGACTGAAATGAAACTTAGAGACCTAAGCTGTGTGAGCCCATTTTCATGGCCCGCGCTATGAATGAGCAGAGTACAAGTCTATTTCTGACACTCGAAAAAGGAAAAACTTGTTTCTGACGAAACTTAACGAATTTTCCTTTTTGATGAAAGTGCACATTAGTATCTCAAATTCTTATCTTCCAACTAACAGTATAGTTTCTCTTATGTCATTCAATTCCATTTTTCCATGTTTTGTATTCATATAAACAGCTATACAAGCATGTACTGTGATCGTTCATACATCTGCACAGGATGATGCTTAATTTATATTTTTCTACATGACTAGTTCGTAGCTAAGCTAGCTAGCTAGTAGCTAGTACGAATGCAAATGGCGACGGCGTCGATTCCGACTACCCGGCCGGGCCTCTGGCCAGCTGGGCCTGCCGGCCGGTGGTCCAGAGCGTGCTGAGCGTGCGGAGGCGGCAGAAGTAGTCGTCAACGGCGACGAAGCACCGCGCCGCCTGCCTCGCCGTCAGCATCTGCCGGAGCGCTCCCAGCGTCTGCATCCGCAGCTCGTCCGCCTGCATTGATCATCAAACCACGCATTTTTTATTCCACACGTACGTACGTTGTGCATGCCTCAAAGCTCAACGTGACGAACAGAGAAAATGTAGTAGTCACACACCTGTCTGAGGTAGGTCCCGAGGGCGGCGACCTTGTCCATGGCGACGGCCATGTGCATGTGGCCCATGTAGCCGGCGACGTCCGCCGGGTGGTAGAGCTGCTGGCCGTACATCGCCGGCGGGTGCGGGTCGGAGGAGACGACCTCGGAGAGCGACTGGAGCAGGGCGCCCAGCTCGCCGTCGAGCGCGTCCTCCGCGCGCCGCGCCGACTGCTGGACGTCGCACGCGGCCGCCGTCTGCTGCTCCGTCAGCGGCTCCACGTGCCGGAGCACCACCTGCATCATGCCATCATCAGCGCGTCATCGATCGGCATCAAATAAAAGAGAGCACTAGACTAGACTCCTTCGCAAATTAACTTGCATAGAAAAAGGATTCAACGTGCAAAGTCTGATGGTGCTGAATATCTCTCCCTTGAATTCGTATGGAAATTCTTCCAAGACTAAAATTCTGCGTTCCAAACAAGACTTGGACCGCGGTGAACCATCATCCATCGCTGTGTATGGCGAATTGGCGACCGTTGATCGATCGTTGTTGTTTCAGCTGTCTCACGCATCGACCGACCGATCTCGCGATCACGACGCATCACGTCTCGATCGATCAGCAAGCGCGCGACAGTCACGGGCTCACGGCTGCCGACCGGTCATCTGCACCTACTCCTCCCGGACCGCGTGCGGCTCATGCGTATGTAGCTAGAACGGGGCCTGACATGACACTCATGTTAGCTTGCTTAAGGCAACTAGACTTTTCTGGGTGCTTAACTGTTCCATCAACTACTGTGACGTGCCACCTGCTACTTAACTTACTCGCCTGTCTAATCCACTGCACACCTAATCTCTGGACCAACATAGAATATGTGTGCTAAACTGGCAGCATCAACCTTGCGTGATTGAATTCCCATTGCCAATGCAACCGGTCGCACGAGACTGTCGCGTTGACCGTGTGCTTGGCTTGGGACCTCGCTGCCCCACGTGTCAATGACACACCGATGACGACATCTTTTAACCTTCTTGATTTATTTTTTTTTGTTGGACGAGGACTGCGTTATTATACCTTGATGATCTCGGAGGGGCGGAAGCCGCCGATCCAGAGGAGGCAGCGCTCGGCGGCGCCCTTCCACAGGCCGGAGAGGAGGTGGAGCGGGTCGGCCACGGCGAGCCGGGCCTTGTGGGCCATCAGCGCGCCGTAGTGCGAGGCGGCCTCGTCGGCGTAGGCCCGCAGCTCGCCGTCCGGCCGGTGCTCCTCCGCGGCGGCGCGCAGCCGGGCGATCACCTTGCTGTGATCACCCAGCCACCGCTCGTACTCCAGGTTGAACAGCGCGGCATCTGCATGCATGCATTAACGCACGTGCGTAAGACATCATCAGCTGATCGATAATCACGTCTATGAACAACTAGCTAGCCATGTAATGTAAGAAGAAAGAGAGAAATTTGATGTGGCAAATTATACCTGGACTTAACGTCCCTGTGCCCCATAGTGCACCCTGTATGATGACATGAAGTTACAGAATGAGTTGGCACTTCATCGTTGACGAAGATACACATGGATACATACATAACACTGTAACACACACACTCAAGACACCAATCAACTCTGAACTTCTCTATTTGTGATTAGACTGATGCGTGGTGCATTTTTTAAGAGTTCTATGCGTGGTGCATTTTCGATTCTTATTTCCTTTTTATTCTAATTAAAATCCTTGAAGAAGTATCCAGTTCCTTGTCTGCAGTTTACCTGAGTTCTCGCCACCTGCACCTCCTGTTCTAGCTGTGCCAGCCTGATCCTGCCTGTCTCTAGCTGCTGAATATAAGCCTGTTTCACACGCAACAAACAAGATATAATTGCATAAATAATCGAGTACCTATTATATTCGTGCAGCAAACTAACAATCTTCCATGAACAAGAAACTGAAGTTTCAGAGAAATATATCTGCAGTCTAAAACAAGTATTTTCTTAGGTGGCAGGTTAACCTCACCACCCTACAACATGTCTCTAGTCTACTCCCCACTCCCCATCTCTCTAGTTTGTCAATCGCTCTTCCTTGCAAGACCTTTTCTCTCGTGTTTTGAGGGTTGACTTCTCCACCAATTTGTTAATAAGTTATTATCTACAGTAATTGCTGAACTGGTCGTAATTACCTTCTTCCTTAGCCTGCTCTTCCTCGCGGCCTCCCTATTCTGCGCGAGCCTTCGCAGCGTCTTGGGGTCCGGCCTCCGGGGCCCTTCCTGGTCCGAGCTCGACGCCGCAGCGCCTCCGCCTTCCCTCTGCTCGTGGCCACGACCCAAACACATTTAGTCGTCAGCAGCTTGGACACGCATGATGAAGAGAGCACGCGTACACACGTGTGAGAGAGCGTGCGACCGCCGGAGACGACAGAGTTTGACCGGTCGATCGGATAACTTAACGTACCTTGAGCGCTGGCTTGGAGCTCTTTCCTGCAGAGAACTGGCCGTCTGCCGCCTTTACCGGCTTCGAAGAGCCGGCGACCTGTGCTGCTGCTGCTGCCGAAGTCATGGAACCCTGACAAAATAAAGATCATAAATTCGTATATGCATATCGCACCATTGATGGTCTGTTCATCAAACATAATATACATACAAGTGACTCCAAGTAAGGTTTTGAGATACTAGCTGAGTATAGTGTGCATACCTTTGGGGACGGCTCTACATGCATTGGCTGGGAGGGGAAGATGTTGAGAGTCTCTGCACACATGAACAAAAGTCCTGCAAGCATTATGACTTTATAGACGCATCATGCATATGGTTAATTTTTCTAGACGTGTGCGCGCACAAGTTCTTTAAATGTGCAGCGTTCTTTTTCACACGCATCTAGCGGTAAGTGGTAACCAAGGGGATAAAAGAAAAGGTGTATGCTTGGGTTAAAGTGCATAATTTTTGTTCTTTTGTCTTGTTTTAGCATAATATCTTGAAACCATATCGGTCAGTGTTTGATACGTGCAACTCTTGTTTTCCAACCAGATGAAGAAGTTTGAAATCGACTGAGGAAACACAGCAAGAAGGAACCAAAGGTGGAAAATTAAAGGAATGAGAAGATTGATCACCATTGCTCATACTAAGGCTAAGTTACAATTAAACCAGTCAATTAATTCACATTGCTTTAATTAGATAATCTTGCCAGACAGACATAAACTTGTAACTAATGGAAAGATTGCCTATGGCTTATTCATTACGCTTATAGAGGACTGTATATGGCAAAACATTTACCAAGATAGCTAATAAAACTTTTGCAAAATTGTGTAGTGCTTACGCGGTTGTTCCTGAATTGATGGCTTAGCTTGGTGGCCATCAAAGTAGAGGAGGACGGCTTGATCCAAGTCAGATGGCATGTCGTATCCTTCAGGATCCCTTCTCCTGCACTTTCAAAAATGCAACAGAATATCACAACTCGTCTAATTTATACTTAGTGGATCTACGAAGAGTTTAGACTTTGGAATTAGAAATGAATTTCAAGTGTAAGAGCAATAACAAAGTAAGACACACATCATGTCGGAATTAACTTTGCAGAGAAGTTGAACTAATTCCTTATCTTAGCATAGAAATAGAACTACAATATCATCTAAAGGAATATAAAATGACGCATGATCATTTTCTCTAGCATGAAGAACTAAAGAAACAAAAACACATATGAGAGTTGAAGCTTCTTAACTGATGTTAGGGTTTGACATCGATAAGTCACTATAGTTACAGTTGAAGCTTCTCAACTGATCTTAGGGTTCGGTATCGATAGTCTACTATAGTTACAGGACAAATTAGTTTGATAAAATCATCATATGAACAGATTAACAAAGATAAAAACAGGTAGCTGCGGACAAACACATCATCGATCGTGATAAACAAGACATACAAATTACTTGATCGGATAGCAAACTTCTCACAAAAAGTGAATTAAATTTCGAACACAAGAAGCTCACAAAGTTGGGATTCTATTTTGATAAGGAGTGGGGCTAAGAAAAATAAGGAGACGTAGCTAGGCAAGTGAATATTTACATGGTGCCGCCATGGTGGGAGGAAGAAGCTTGGATCATGCCGGAGGTGGAAGGATAAGCCATTCAAACACTTCCTTGCACGAAGAATTGAGCTTGGAACTTGCTTCTTGATCACTTCACACAGAATTGACCCATCTAGAAATAGAGTGAAACATCCTACCAATCGAAAAAGCAATCATCTCCTTCTTTACACAGCCGATTTGATCAATTGATTGATGAACGATCACAAACGAAATGGATGATCAGTAGAAGCCGCCCCTTTTCCCCTTCCTTGGATACTAGCTCAAACCACTTGTGATGGTTTGTGAGTTGCGGTGCTGCTTCTGACCAGAAGGTGAGGGTGACTTTGGCTTGAGGAGGAGTAGTTGTGCAAGAAATAGAAGGGAGCCAGTGGCTATAGAAAAGTTGTAAAAGCAACATACCATTAGACTTTATAAAGAATTAGGGAATGTGATCAGGTCTATGCAATCGGGTAGTTTTTGAACGGATTTACACTTGTCGATCGCTCCATATCTTCATACATGTTGACATTTCATATAGTGGATTTGGTTCAGGTCAGTAATAAAATCTATCCAAGAACAAGTCCAAATCCACTCCATCTTTTTGGATCTTCTTGCGGGGTATTTTTTGTTTGTTTGCGAGACTTGCAGGGTATAATAAATATAGGAGCTATTTCAAAACTAAATCATACTTTATTATGACAAGCAAAGACCCTTTTCAAAGCGAAATTTAATAATTTAGTGGATTTGTTTTCCTATACAAATTACTTAACTTGGTATATATATTGAATTATTCGGAGCGGGATAGCTTAAAATTAAAGATGGGTTTGTTTTGTCCGGCCAATCTATCAAGGTTTGGTGTCATGTCATTCTCAAGCAGATGGGCTCATTTCACTCTTATCATGATTTATTAGGTTAATGTGACAAATTAGCTAAACTTGATTCCTTTTGTGGGATTAACTAACTTTCTTCCATGAGATGGAGCGAAGGCTGGGCACTCTTGCTCTGTATGGCATTATATTTTTTTTTCTTCAGCCACCTTCCAATCAATCCAACTAGGACATGTGTTGAATAGCAAGAAACACAGACAAAAGGAACGATATCCCTTTTTACTGCTTGTTTAAAAAACCTATTTGACAGGAAAATAATTTTATGTTTGGTGGAAGAACCAGTTTTATGGCCTCCGACATTTGTTTAAAATAACATACTAACATGCATAGGCGCATAGCACAAACATGAGCAGTTGCTGCCGGATTTGTGATTGACATTCTCATGCAGTCTCAAACAATGATTGAAGTAGCTAATAAGTGCCAGATCAACGTTATGTCTGGTTTGAACCCTTACTCCTTAATTCCCGGCATTTTTTAGCACTTGGATCAGTTGTCTATTGTTTCTTTCGACCGATCCTCTGACTGTCAGATCAAATACAGACGCACGTATGATTGTAGTGCCACTTTGCCATATCAATCATTGTGGTCAAATCAAAACATACAAATAACTCATCTGCCAGGCCCAGGACACATCAGCGGAAGTAGTAACTCAAAAACGTTCAGATTAATTCCAAATCATGTTGTAACTTATGCAGATGTGGAAGCATATTAATCTCCCCTGATTTCATCTGCTAAAAGACCTAAAAGCCCTGGAGAAATCAAATCAGTTCCTTACCTGAAAGTGAAATCCAATCCAAGTCCAATACAGGCGCCGCCCCTGTCTGGTACAAGTTGTCCGTAACCTCTCAAACATTTCAGGCCATGGCCTTTCGAACAGGAAGAGAATATGACCTTGCAGAGGGGGCAGTTGCATGCTTGCAAGATACAGCTGCAACCACAGCAACATGGAAAAGATAGTGATTGGAAAGCCAAGGCATGATTTCCTCCTGTGTTTAGGACTTTGCCCCAGTCCCAAAATAAGTTTTCCCTCTTTGTCATTGTAATAGAGAAAGAGCATTGCATTGATACGGCAGTTTGTTGATTGAGACTTACCTTGTAAACGAAGCTCAAGTTCCACGTGGCCCATAGTGCAGCGTCTTTTTTTTTTTGTGAGGGGATAGTAGCGTCCAGTTGGACCGGGCTTTTATGTTCGCAGCCTATCAAGGATCCTTGGGTCTATTCTCAAAAAAAAAAGGATCCTTGGGTCTGAAATGATCGAAGGCCCTCTGCAGGCCCACTTAGTGGACATCGAGCGATCCAGCTCGAATGGTTCGAAACCGCGCCCCTGCCTGGTGCCGTGGTGCGGCGCCGCCGGCTGATCACGGCCGACGATTCCATGGACGCCGTTTCAGCAGACGACGAGGGAACGGCCGCACAGTTGCGCCGATCCGCCGCTCGCCGGAGGACACGAGGCGAGGAGAACACGGCTGACACATGTGAGGAATCGACGTTTCCATGAGCTTTCTGAAGCTTTGTCGGTGACCCGGCAGGCACGTGCAGAGCTCCACCACCATGGCGGAGGCATCGAACAGACGAACTGGGAGGCACCGAGGTAGAACAGAAGCAACCACAGCCACGTCCGCAAGTAATCTGTAAGTCAGGCTGTAGCGCGTCTGTTCATGATCTCCGGCCTCACATATCAGCTTCCTTCGCGTCAAGGCTCTGTTCGTCATCTACTAGTTTCGTAGAGTTAGGACCGCAGCATGAGTGCGATCCCATCCATCAATATTCTGTTTGATATAACACCAACGGTCGGGACCAGAACAACCTGTCTATTACGTGGATTGCTCAGGTACAGGTCACAGACATCCAAATAACATCGGTCCTCATATCCGAACGTTCTCAAGGACAAGTTCCCAGTTAACTAGCACAATTCCACATCGGCATCAATCAGAATTCAGATCATTACCTCCAAAAGTTAAAACCGCCAACAAGCAGCAACAAATTAACAATATGACAAAAGTGACCTGGAAACGCATGTTGCACATGCAGCAATGGAGGAGCACAAATCTGCTTCCAGCTCAACTCTGCTGAACAAGTAGGTAGAAACAATTCCTGGCATTGAGAAACCAAAATACAAAGACGAGACTCCCCGGGTCACTTGGCCCAAAGGGACTCACCAGTCATCAGAGGTTACAACCCATAAAAACCACATTTCTACATGCGTTCAGCTGTCAAATGAAAGGTTCAAAACCCTCTGAGGCATAGACAACCCTGCAGCAGAAAAGCTACAAAAAGACTAACATAAATAGCAAGAAGTTCACTGTTCCTTTCATCTAAAAAATTCTTTCTTCTTGGATGCGCTTGAGTTGAAGATAACCACCGAACCACCAATGGAGCCGACAGGGTAACAGACAGCTGCACCTACAGCATGCTATCGGTCCTTGCCGGAAGCCGCCTGAAGAAGTTGAGTGGGACAGACGGCAGCCTGTGGCGGAACCTTGGGTGCCTCAGGGTGTACAGGCCAGCAAGGAAGACCACAACGCGGAACGGTGTGACGTACAGGACAATAGCAGCAATGAAACAGAAAGTCACGAACAGCGCGGTCGCCCTTGGGTCTCTCCAGCTCAGCAGGGCCTGCAGCCTCTCTCCCTGTGTCGCGAGGTCACCAACAACGGTTTGGATCCTTCCAGCAACACTCCGCAGCCGGTCATAGCGCATCCTCACAATGTCAGGGGAGCGAGAGGTGGGGAAGGTGTCAAACTCTTCATCAAGCTCATCAGGATGGGCAGTCTCTGCATGTGACAGGCG
>LAPY01002797.1:17191-27672 GCA_000970635.1 Eragrostis tef
CACAATGCTTGTGGCTTGGCGCCTTAAGTTGTCAACCTGTATCACGGTCAATGGGTGCACATAGTGCATCTTGGGCAGCAAGGGCTGTGAGTACATATGCATCATGTTGATTAGTGATGAGCATGTGAACCGGACCGCGAGCTGCACTTCACCCATTTTCTTAACACCAGCAGGTGTCAAAACAATAAGAGGGTATGCGTGGGTATAGACCCGATCAGTTTCAAGTGTTGAGAGGCGGATGCGGACCTTCCCAATTCGAGTGTCCCGGGCACCATTAGCCTTTTCTCCACCATTCAAGTGGCAATTGTCAAATACACCAATAGTGATCACGGTGCATGGATCATACACTTCCCAGGTGTACTGTTCATTCCATTTGGGAGTGAAACTGTCAATTATAGTCCTTGTCCGGACCCATTTCTGTCCATACTTGGCAACACAATAGGCATCAGTTGTGCCACGCCCATCCTTTGTCTTCATCGGCAACAATCCCTGTGCTGTCAAGATACCCAGCTCAAGCATGCCAATGCTAGGTTTCCATAGAGGTTTTGCAGTTGGCCTTAAATCACTACTGTAATGTGTTGACTCATCCAAGACATGATACCCACCTTCAAGACAAATTCTCAAGTGAATCCTACTCGAAAACTTTGTCTCCTTCTTCTGCTCACCGTCCACCATCACATGCTTCTCAAGATTGAACCATTGGCCGATCAGCAATTTGTGATCCAGCCTCCGGGGTACATGATGCAGTGAAATGACTGTTCTTCCAAGTACTTCATCCTTCCCTGGAGCCACCCTGTCCTCTACACTTAAAACCAGGTGTTCCTCAAATGGTTCAGCTGCAACAAATACCAAGTCCTCATTCCACATTGGATTCAGAGTCCGGCTTCCTGATAACCTGGTTCTGAGTACTTGGTTGCCTAGCATGGCTTTGACATAAACCTCAGGGAACCTGGTCCTATCATGTGGTATAAGATCCTGCGCTTCAATAACATTGACACGCAGATACCAAAGCTTTGGAGTAAGATAAACCTTTGACCTAATGCTTGCAAGGCCATCGCCAGGGACTGAGGCTGCATCAGAATGCCATGCATCAGGGAATGCTTCATCAGCTTGAGTACCCATCCAAACAGCTACCATCAACTCTCCCTTCCCCTTGTGTCCATGTCTGTCTTCCAATCGATACCACTGTGCAGCCAGTGGACTATCAGGTGGCACTCGCTTTGGGACTTCATTCAGATCGAACACAACACGCCCAATGAAGTCATCCTTAACAAGATCCTTGTCCTTCACCACAATCTCCACAATTGATGACTGAATACGCTCCTTTGCAAATGCAAAGACCTGGTTCCACTCTGGGTTGTTCTTTTTCTCAAAATGTCGTGTCGTGCCCTTATAATTCCCCATTTTCACCTCAACATATGGGTCACAGCTTCCAGTGATGTCCTTGTTTGGAAGGTCCTTAGCTTTGACCACTCGGACATACAGGTACTGCATCTGCTCAACCAGGTCATAGGTGTTCGTGAGCTTGTCGCCGGAAGCTACACCTCCAAGGCGAGGAGCGGTCTCCTTCAAGGAGTACTCCTCTGGACGGAATGGTGGCCTTTGCATCATCTTGAAAGAAAGAAACAACTTGCACTCCAAGATTCAAGAAATAGCAGCAATATTCTAGGACACCTGCAATATCAGAAGCACTAGCTTTAGATAGCTGTAATTACAAGGAACGTACGCTAATGAATAACAATATGAAATGAGGAGCAAATCAATACCTCAGTAGCCAACTTATCAGTCAAGATCACTACCAAAAGCATCCTGTGAACGTTTCTTCATCTTTCTCTGCAGGAGGAAAGGCATATGAGTTCAGAAAAACTACTTACCAAGTATAATAAACCAATAATAGTTTTTGACCGAGCGAAGGGGAGTAAAAAGACTTCTTTTTACATGGCAGAGCAGAACGAGCAGATCTACCAACGAGCAAAAGGCACTACCTTCCAAAGCATTTGCAACAGGACAAAGCTTCAGATAGGTAGTGTGACAACTTTTCCCACGCCTCATTTGGCATCCCACTTCACTTTGTTCTTTCATATTTCCTTTTTACCACTAGCAGCCCCATCCCAAACTAGACAGCAACCAAATCCCCAGATCCCTAGCAATTGCGAACCTAAACAAGTAAGAACACACAGAAGGGGAAAAAAACACGGGCCTAACCGCCCACGCCGCGCCGCACTACACCGTCAGAGCAAGCGCACATCCTACAACTACCAGGGAAACAAAAATAGATCTTGTAACGGCGGGGGCGGGCGGAGAAAACAGGAGTAGGTCGGTAGGAGGGGAAAAGGATGCGAACAGACCGGGAAAAACAGGGCCTTTGGGTGGCTTACCGACGCCGGAGGGCTGATCTTTCGCGGGGAGGAGGCGAGGAGGACCCAGGAGCTCCGGCGGTGGAGGTGACGGCGGATTCGCGCAGGGTTTTTCGGTTTTTTCTTGCGAGCAAAAACAAAGGCAGGAGGAAGAGAGAGAGTGAGGGAGGAGGAATGCAGAGAGCGTGGGAGCGCTCGACGAAAACGAAGCGGAGCGGGGGAGGGTTTTCTGAGCGCAAAAGCCTCCCTGTCGTGGATTTTTGCGTGCCGCCCCTCAGGTTTCAACGGATTATCGAGACGTGGCTGGTGTCTGGTCGTGTACCTAGAGTGCCGTGCCAGTCTACGTGCAGTGTGGATGTTCGCGAAACATTCGTGTATAAAATGTTTATCATAGGGTCCAAATATAGATTAAACAAATACAGATATGCATGGTTACCTGTCGTATTACTATCTGTTTCTTTAATCGTTCTTTTACCATGTAACGTACATTTCTAGAGGGTTGAGGTTGATCAACAAGATTGAGAATAACTCATATATAGTACTTTGTAGACGTGTTTTTTTTTATTGGTATTTATCGGCATAGTGTTTTCAAAAGAAAATGTTATCAAGTTCAGACAAAACGGAAGTTAGTTCTAAGGTTGTAGCGGGACACCATTGCTCCCTTTTTTGTGTTCGTCTTTATTCTTTTAATGAAATGTTTTTTATTTTGTGAAAAGGAAAATTTTAATGAAACGTCTTTAATCCAAAGAGAAGGGGAAGGAAAAATCAATAAATACTATATGGTTGTTCAAGGCCTTGTTTGAAATGTAGAAATTTCACAAAGATTGCGCATGAAACCATTCAAATCCATACACAAATCGCATAATTTGAAAAGCAATCTCCAATGATACAAAGAATGACAATCATCAACTGTCAAATCATCTCCACCGTTATCCTCCGATTTAGAGTATCACGTGAGCGAGTTCCTATCACTTATCAGTATCGGCAAATAATTTAAATTTCGAACGGAAGTACTTTCAATATGAATTCTTGCATCTGCCCACTTGAAAGAACACTGTTTCTTTTGTAAATTAAGCAGATCCATGTCCCATGGTGCAGTGTCCCGTTTGGACCGGTCTTTGTTTTAGTGGGCTGGTTGTGCTGAGCTGTCGAATATTCGCGGGAAACCCGTGTTCACGGGGCAGTGCCGAGTGAGGACCTTGTGCTCGTGGAGGGAAATGAAATGATCGAGCGCCTGCCACAGGGACGTCATCGAGCGATCCAGGGCGAGACGACGGCAACGCCTACGGTGCCGCCGGGTGATAAATGTCTGCGAACGCCGTTACGGCAAACGACGAGATAGCAACGCGTCGTGTGGTCCGCAGCTGACGCACCGGCGGCTCTCGCGGCCCAGCCAGCGAGCATCCCCATCGATGCCACTCGGGTGCCATTCCATCGCCGGCGCCGCTTGTAGGTCTTGTACGTACCCAGCGCCGTAAAGCGACGAGCCGGCGTCCACCCAGCTCGCTCCTCGACGCGCTCGGAATGGCGGCCCTGCGAGCAGAGCCAGAAGAAGCGCCCGCGCGAGGATGGCTGGTCCGGGTTCCAGAGTCCAATGGCGACGGCCGGGCCAGGCGAGGAGCAGGTCCATCCTATACTATATATCCAGACGCGCGCCGGCCACGTCGGCCAGGAGGAAGGTGTCGGCAAGCACAGGCATATATAGCCCACAACACATGGAGACTTCCATGTAGTATTATGTTCATGGAACAGAGCAGAAGCTGGGCCTGCTTAATTACCGGTGACCTTAACGCCGCGGATGCTCCCGCGTTTCGTTTCCAACGCCGCACCTGTGGATGTCGATCGTACTTAAGACGATTCCCCGGCGTCCCACGTCACATCACACGGATCAAATCATGGAGAAATTAAATTCTCGACGCGCGGCGTCACAGACTTCGTTGCTCACGGACGGAGCCAAGGAGAGGCCCGGCGTAAAATTCGCGAGGAACGCGTTCGATGACATGGCGGCGGCGACACGCGCTCGCAGATGTCGACGTTTTCCACGCGCTGGCCGGCCGTCTGCTTAGTTTCCCCGCAAGGATGCGCGACCTGACGGAGCAAACTCGTGAGAAGGCAGTGCCGAATGCGAGTGGCGCGGTCACCGTCGAGCTCCGCGTCCGCCGACCATGGCCACGCGCTTGACCAGAACAGGGGAGCGCGGTCCTCCGCCTCGATTGCTATCTCCTTGTCAAAAAAATGATGCAAATGATGTGTGCTGTAACCTTCTGAGGAACAAGTACCTCCAAAATACAACATCGTTCCAGTCACCATCACAAGGTGGTTCACAGTTCTGGCAGGGGATTCAGACAGTTAAACACCTATTCACTCGAGGGGCAATATACAAAGTCAATGATGGAAGAAATGTAAGATTCTGGCTTGACACACGGTGGGGTGAGGCGCCAATGAAATTACAATTTCCAGGACTGTTCAGCATATGCAGAAATAAAAACAGTACAGTCAGAGATAATTGGGATGGTCAGGAGTGTGGGGTTGATGTTATAAGAAATTTCACCCAGCAAACTCTGACTGAATGGGAAGAGCTTAAGGAACAGTTGCAGTACATTCAGATAAATGAGGAGAAAGATTTGGTATCATGGGCTTTGGCAGGAAAAAAAAGTGTACACAACAAGATCCATGTACAGAGACATAACTTTTAGGGGGCTAATAAATAGAAGGATGGCCAAACAATGGAAATGCAAGCTGCCCATGAAACTGAAAGTTTTCTTGTGGCAGGCATTTCAAGATAAACTACCAACTGGAGTGGAGCTGAAAAAGAGGAGATGGAAAGGCAACTGAAATTGCATCATTTGTAATATTCCAGAAACAACTGATCACATCTTATTTAAATGTAAAATGGCTAAATTTGTGTGGATCAGTATGAAGGAAGCTCTTGGGTGGGAAGTGACTCACTCCTAAATGAAAGACTTCATTGAAAACTGGCTGCCAATTAAAACAGCTTCTGAACATCTTATTTATACTGCTTGTGTTTCTTGGGCCTTGTGGAAAGAAAAAAAAATGCTAAAGCCATTCAAAAGAAGTTTACAAAAAAGGGTTCTGAGATTCTCCGAACAATCTTCTTCTACATGCAAAAATGGAAGAGCCTCCTGCCTACAAAAGACAGAAGCTGTTTGGAGACCAAGCTGGAGCAGATGAGATTGTGGTTCCAATTTTTTGTGCAGGCAAGAAGACAAAGGCAAGCTGAAGACGAGGACCACATGTGAAGTCTCAAAGAGAAACTGTTGCTTTTGGTAGATGTGTTGGCTAATTAGAGGGTGCGTGGTCCATGTTCTGGGACTAAAGCTTCAAATGTTATTTGCTTTCAATAAAAGCAGGCCACAATGGCTTTTTCTTAAAAAAAAAATCGTGCCGAATCCTCGCTCCCTCAAACAGCTCCAAAAGGATATCAATCAGGAATTCAGAACATTACCTCCATATCAATCAGGAATTCAGATCATTACCTCCATAGCAAGTAGCAACCAATGAAGCAATTAACAATATGGCAAACGCGACCTGGTGTTAGACTCGAGAGCTCCGCACCTCCGCCACTCATATGGCTGGTTTTGCCGCCCATCCCCCAGAAACATGGTCACCGTCGTCGCCACTCCCCCGGCCAGACAAATCTGAAATCCGAGCGAAATCCAAGCCGACGGCGAGTGAAGAAAGCAGCGGCGATAGTTCCGGCGACGGCGAGCGGCGCGGTCGCCGTCGAGCTCCGCCGCTGCGTGCGCAGTGCTCACGCCCTCCGCCGGAACAGGGGAGCGCGGCCCTCGGCCTTGAGAGCCAGAAAACAAGGGGGCCGATTGCCATCCTGCCAAATCCGAGCCGCACGGGCCCGATCGGACGGTAGGGAACGACCCAGGGCCGGTCGCTATTTCGAATAACGACCGGGCGGTCACTGTTCGAAATAGCGACCACCCCCGCCCATGGCAAGCACCCGAGCGCCGCCTCGTTCCCGCTGTTTCTCGCCGTCGCCCGGATCATCCGTGAGCTCGCGGAGCTCCTGCGGCCCTGCCCGCTCATCCGCATGTCCGCGTTGATAGCATTAGGCCGACATCTCGTCACCACCCCCGACTGCGCTCACGGCCATTGTTGCCACCCTGCCCTGCAGAGGTCCTCATGGAAGAGTCACACGGGCGTACGCGCACCGGTCAGTCACGGTGCCTCTTACACTTTTACAGAACACGGCGCAAGACGACGCGGTCCCGTCGCCGAGCGAGCCGGCTGCCAACGAGCGCCTCGACGACCTCGGCGTCGCGGCGCTGGCAAACGTGTTCCAGCGTGGTGTGAACATGTTCCGACTGAAAGAGTTTGAGAGAGAGAGATATTGCCAAGCGCACCAATCTCTGATGAGATCGTTCTGTATTTATATTCAGTGAGTTTACACGTTCGTGTTACAACAGAATGAATCATGGGATCAGTTGTGATCCGGTTTAGCAGGATCAAGCCTGCATGAACGCTAACTGACTAACGTCTAGTTGACTGCTTATGCGCTGTGCCGTTCTTCAGCAGTAGTGATCGCGTCCGACACGTCCGGCACGTTTTCGTGTGTTGCCATACTTCTAACATCCCCCCTCAATCGCAACATGGTCTTCTAAGGTTGAGATTGTAACTATTGGCAACAAATGGAGCTCTTGACAATGGCTTAGTGAATATGTCTGCAAGTTGATCTTTTGTTGAGATGAATCGAACCTCCATTGCCTTGCGTGCCACTTGCTCACGAACAAAGTGAAAATCGACTTCGATGTGCTTCATTCTTGCATGGAACATTGGATTAGCTGTCAAGTAGGTCGCCCCAAGATTATCACACCAAAGCAAAGGCGCCCGGGTCTGAAACACACCAAGTTCTTTCAGTAATGACTGCACCCACATCAGCTCGGCAGTAACATTGGCAATTGCCTTGTATTCAGCTTCTGTACTTGATCTCGAGACGGTTGCTTGTTTACGAGAGCTCCAAGATATCAGGTTTGATCCAAGAAAAACAGCATGACCACTAGTTGATCTTCGATCATTGGGACACCCAGCCCAATCGGCATCGGAGAAGGCACTGAGTGTTGTTGTAGCAGATTTCTGAATTTTCAATCCTTGATCAGTTGTACCCTTGATAAACCTCAGTATCCTTTTTACCGCTGAGAAGTGAACATCAGTAGGAGACTGAACAAACTGACACACTCGATTTACTGCAAATGCCAAGTCTGGTCTTGTCATTGTTAGGTACTGCAACCCTCCTACTAAGCTTCTGTATTTGGATTGCTCTTTGTCTGACAAAACTGATCCTTGGTCTCTAAACAAAGGTTCAGATGCTGACATGGGACTAGAGATTGCCTTACAGTTCTGCATGTTTGCCCTTTTTAACAAATCAAGAGCATACCTTTTCTGAGATAAAAGAATCCCATCACTTTCCTGTTTCACCTCAATGCCCAAGAAATATTCCAATGGACCCAAATCTTTAACTGCAAAATCTATCATAAGTTGCTGAATCAATTTCTTGGTAGCAACAGATGACGAGCTGACAATAATTATGTCATCGACATATATCAACATGTAAATGGTTGTGCCTTTTTCTCTGAATACAAACAAGGAAGCATCAGCCTGTGATGAACTGAAACCCAGATCTTGCAGCTTGCTAGTAAGCCTAGAATGCCAAGCACGTGGAGCTTGTTTTAGCCCATAAAGTGCCTTTTTCAGATGACAAATATAGTCTGATGGTTTGCTTGTATCTGCATAGCCTGAGGGTTGTCTCATGTAGACTTCCTCTTGAAGAACTCCATGCAAAAATGCATTCTGAATGTCAATCTGCCTCATACTCCATCCTTGTGATACTGCAAGTGAAAGTATTATTCTTATGGTTGACGGCTTAACAACAGGACAGTAGGTGCCTAGGTAATCAACACCATATCTCTGCTTGAATCCCTTTGCCACTAACCTTGCTTTGTATCTCTCCACTGAACCATCTGCTTTTCTTTTCACTTTGTAGACCCATTTACTGTCTATGAGATTAATTCCCCTTCTTGGTGGCACTAATTCCCAAGTTTCATTTTTCAGTAGGGCTGAGAACTCAGTGTCCATGGCTTGTTTCCATTCTGCACTTTTCAGAGCTTCCTGCAAGCTAGATGGTTCTGCAACTATTGCACCTGAAACTGCAGACAACGCTGTTGTTAAAACTCTACTTGTTGTTGGAATCTTGGCAGCTAAAGAACCAGTGAAACCACGTCCCTTCTCTGAATATCTGATTGTGCCATCTCTGAATTCTTTTGGTCGCACTATATTATCTTGAAGTCTTGTCCTCATTGAGTGCTTGTTGGCTGCAATTTCCACTTGGCCTAGAGCTGCTTCATCACTGTCAGGTTGATTGTTGGGCAGTGAACTTTCTGAATTTTCAGTGTCAATGTTCCCTATCTGCTCATCTGCAGTAGAAGGACTAACACAAGAGTGGTCAACATTAGCATCAAGATTAGGTTCACCATCACTTATATGGGTTTCTTCTATTGCCGGTTCAACTACAGTAGTATTTTCTGAATTGATGAGAGAGTTTTCAGTGTATGTATAGGCTTTGGACAACATGGGCAGAATGGTAGGATGGTGTGAGGATTTGAGTGGTGTGTCAGTTACTGTTGATGGATGATTTGCAAAAGGGAAAAGTGCCTCATCGAAGACTACATCACGTGATATGAAAACACGTCCTGCACTACGATCAAAACATTTGTATCCTTTATGAGAAGAGCTATAGCCCAAGAACACACACTGCTTGCTTCTGAAATTCAATTTGTTGGAATTATATGCTCTAAGGTTGGGCCAGCAGGCGCATCCAAACACATGTAACAGGGAGTAGTCAGGATTGGTTCCAAGGAGTTTGTGCACTGGTGTGTCATGATCAATTGTTCGACTAGGCATCCTATTAATTAGGTAACATGCAGTGTTAAAAGCTTCATCCCAAAAACGTAAAGGCATATTTGACTGAGCTAAGAGGGCAAGGCCAGTGTCTACTATGTGACGGTGCTTTCTCTCAACAACACCGTTCTGTTGATGAGTGTGAGGGCAGGAGATGCGATGGTCAGTGCCGGATTGCTTGAAATAATTGTGCAAACGTTGATATTCTCCCCCCCAATCTGATTGGACCGAGCGAATTTTCGTGTTGAGAAGATTTTCAACATGTTTTTGAAACTGAATAAAGACAACTTCTACATCAGACTTGCATTTCAGAAAGTAAATCCACACATACTTGCTGAAATCATCAACAAAAGAGACATAATACTTGGAATTATTTACTGATGAAATGGCAGGACCCCAAACATCAGTGTGAACAATTTGCAATGGAGCTGTAGATACATGTGTGGGGGAGCCAAAAGGAAGCTGATGAGACTTTCCTTGTTGGCAAGCATCACAAATTCTAGGACAAGAAATATTTGTGTCTACAGCTATGTTATTTTTCTGCAAAATCCGAAGTGTGACTGGAGAAGCTGGATGCCCAAGTCTTCTATGCCATTGCTCTTGAGAAATTTTGGCCGTCAGCAAGGCTTGACTGGGTCGATTATTTGGCAGAATGTAGAGGCCATTTCTACATCTACCGGCGAGAAGAACTGTCCTCGTTGCTCGGTCCTTGACAAAGAAAGAGTTGGGATGAAATTCAACAAATGCATCATTATCGGAGGCTAGTTTTCGAACAGAAATCAGATGCTTATTGATTCTAGGAACATGTAAAATATGATTGAGGTATAAAGGCCTAGTTAAACCAGCAATTGAAGAACGCCCAACATGAGTGATAGACAAACCTGCTCCATTTGCTACTTGGACCTGATCGCCTCCTGTGTACCGGTCCTTGACGGTGAGGCGATCGAGTTCATGAGTGACGTGGTCTGTGGCACCGGTATCGAAGCACCAATTTGGATCGACGGCGTAGTTGGCGTTGGAGACTGCAGCAGCGACCTTGGTGTTGTCTTCGGCTTGATAGGAGTGGTCAAACCGGTACCAGCATCGCAGAGCATCGTGTCCAGTCGTGTCACAGACTTGACAACGTATGCCGCGTCCGCCAGAACCAGACTGGCCACCATGAGCTTGATTTCCACGGCCGCCGCCGCCGCGGCCCGC